>RJWM01043381.1:0-13660 GCA_004363535.1 Dasyprocta punctata
AGCAGCTTCCTAATTTCTTCCTTGACTATCTTGGCATACACCATTAAAAAAAAATATGTTTTCTTGGAGGGTGATCAATGTTATAGCCCCCTTTCAGCCTGTGAAAATTTGATGTTTGAAGCTCTTTTTTACTCTAACCAATCTGGCAATATTATGAAACATGCAGTTATGTGTTGTCCAAAACTTTGCCGACATTGTGTGTGCTCGCCTTCAGTCAACTGCATATATGAAAGTAACAGTCATAGTTATTTTTAGTAATCTCTCTCTCATGCACATCCTCCTCAAACTAGTTAGCTCTTCTGGGACGCTGCGTTTAATATTTTAATTATTACTTTTTGAAGGTATGTTATGGATTAAAAACTGGTGATCAATTTAACACCAGCTGAATTAAATCAGCACGGTGCTGAGTGTAAATGGCCCACCTGAGGAAAGTTGCCAGCATAAATAGAGATGTGAAGAAGAAAAGCAAGGCATGTGGGTTTTCCTAAGTGTTGCTGTTTTGAGCCATTGGTTCTCCAGGAGAAGCTTGTCACGCTGTTTTCCTGGCAGGTACTCTCATCATCGGAGGAGCTTGGGACTTCATTGTCACTGAAGATGGCTGTGGTACTTTTTAGGGCAGCCCTGGTCCTTATTTTGAGTGTGACTTCTTGGCTCCAGTGTAGAGCCTTCAACCTAATGTCACAGCTCCTTCACCCCACTGGCATAGACTTTCTAGCTTCCACTGCTGACCTGTGGGCTTTCCCAGTACAGATCCATAAAACAGACTGGCATGAGTCCTTATCGTGGGCTCTAGACTTTCAGCTGGACTCGTGAGAGGCACTGTCATGGCCTCTAGGTTTTCAACTGGACTCATGCAGGACATTGCTGTGGGATCCAGGCCCTTGGTTGAATAGTCTGGTTCTTTAGTGTTGTGGACAGATTTCTTGCACTTTCTTGTGTTTAACTCTGGGTGACCATCATAAAATAGTATTATAAATTCTGTGTCCTGTATATAATTATTCTCTTTGTAACCCCTGATTACAACAGAGTAGAAAGATCTTTGAGGTACAAGGCTACTAATTAGTGCACAATTGGAATGTTGTGTAGGCTGTGTCCTTGACATAGTTTTGATCTGATACTTTGCTTTCCTAAATACATACAGTATGTGACTTTCTCCTTATCTCCTTTAGATCAACACGTGCCTTCTCAGTTATCTCTGTGGTGCCTTTTTGACAATCACAGAATTGTTTTTACCAAGCACATATAATTCTTATCTACTTCTCCTTAGCAATTGTTTTAGTGTAACATAAAGTTTTCAGCAACTGATTTGATCATTGTGTTTACTGTCTCCAGTTCCTGGAATAGAGTAAATACTCTTAAATATTTCTTGAATACATTAATGAAAAATGATTGTAATTAACAGCTGAACCATTTCATTAATTATGAGCTAATGACAAGAGAAAATATATAATAACTTACCATAGCTCAAAGGGAGAGAATGTGAAGTGAAGTCTCATTATTTTGAAAAATTCCCTTTTGTCCACATTTGTTGGGTAGTACAAATGGTTGAGGACAAAAGTGGTTAGACATATCTTACCTCAGCTGAAAGAACTATCATTTAGGATCATCCCTATGCTGAGAATTTCTAAGCTTTTAATTCTTGAATGAACTTCTTTTGAATCAGGGTAGGCATAAATAAATAGTCTACAACCTAACAGTGTTTTTACCTCTCCCAATAAATATTATGAAGATGCTTTTCTGTTTTATATATCTACTTGTTAAACACATGGGAATATAACTTAGTGACAAAGTAAAAAAAAAGGAAGATAATATAGAGAAAAAAGAAAAAAAAAGCATATATTACATAGTAAATACAGTTAATAATTCTTACACATTAAAAGTTCAACAGGGAAATGAAAATTTATTCAAAAGAAAAAAGAATGGATGAACAAATGGCAGATCCAGAAAATAACATGCAGGCCCACAACATAGCTCAACTCTGGCATACGGGAAGGTGTACTTTATTCATTGCTTACCTTCAAAGGCAATAGAATATTTAATTAGATTGAGCTGATAATGTTCTTCTTTGTCCCCAGTGGGCTATGTTCTTTCTCCATCACTAGATTAAGCCTGAAACATTAAATGAGATTTATTATTCCACTGACTGGATTGGCTACCCATTAAATGATGAGTTCCTTGAGAATTTAAATTATGTTTTATTTATGTTTTCTATTGCTTCCTTTAATGCCTTCAGCACAGTACTGGTAGTCGAGTTTGCATGGTTGTGTTGATTACACAGCAACGGCTCGTTAAGGAAAGCCTGAAGGAGCAGTCTGAATCTCTGTGTCCCTCTTAGTCACCCATTCTCTTTTATTCACTTTAGGTTTTTTTTAATTTTAAAAAGAAAAAACAACAAGAACGATGGCATAGAATTTCAAAACAACATAATAGGAAATTAAAACTGGTTAATATATTGCGTGTTGTTATCCTCAAAGTAGTTGCTCAGATTTCAAGATATAGGCATGAAAAAATGATCAAACAATAAAAGCACAAACTGTTCTTTTTGATGAACAGAGATTAATAGAATTATCTACTTTGTATACATAAATATATATATACTTATGTAAAGTATATGTATTTTAATATATATTTATGTATTTAATATATAATATATACAATAGATACATTATATGTTATGTATTGTGTATTATGTATTTTATATTATATAATGTAATATATTATATGTTTATATATAATGCAATATGTTATATGTAATTTAATATATGACATATATTTTATATATAAAATATATAATATACATATATAAAAATTACATATAGTCTTTCTCCTTCTTTCTTTTCTCCTATCCCTCATCCCAGCAATGACTCTATCAAAAAAGTCATGATATTGTTTCATTTCATAATTCAATTGTTTCTGTGTCCAATCTCAATTTGCCTCTTAGTACCTCTTTTTGGTTTAATATTTACTTTAGGATTTTTTTACCCATATCTTTACTTTGCTTTATTCATCCCCCATACTTCATTTTTATGGTAACTTTTTGTTGGCTTGTGATAATTACTTTCATCTTCATATTTGGGAGCATCCCAAGACTATATATTTTTATCTGTTCCTCTGAATTATCTCTCCAGGAAACCTCATGATCATTGCAAACAGGAAAAACAGCTATATATATATATATGATCCCTCTTTGAGTCTGCCATACATTCTTCCTACAAGGCATGAGCTGCATAACAAGACCCTGTCTTAAAAAATCAAACAAACAAACAAACAAAACAACTCATTAGGAAAAGGATATCCACTTCATAACTAGTGAGGCAGAAAAGCACAGTCCACCCAAAGAAGAAGCAAGTGTGCAATATTACTTAAAATAACTCAGCCTATTCTGAGAATTTCTGCTTTAAACACTTAGACTTTAAAAGTTATTTATTTTCAAAAGAGGAAACTAATAGAAAAGTGATTAAATAATTGCCCTGGTTCTTTGTATTTAGGAAACATCAGCGGGCTACTTTAAGGTATGATTGGTACCAAAGAGGTTTTTATATACCTCTTATATGCCTATTATATTTATTAATAAGTATCAGATTAAACTTTTTGATATGCACAACATATTTTCCTTAATGCAAGAAAGAAATATGTTTTGGAATTATTCACTTTAATATGGCTTTTAATATACTTGATTTTATCCTTAAAAATAGTCATAATTTATACAGAAAATTACTGAGGAAGAATAGTAAAGTTTAAAAATACCGCATGAGTTGTTACTCTGTAAAACACTGAACAATAATTAGGTGGAACTAGTGATGACATTACTCATTGGGGAATATGAATCAAACTGGGAATGAGATATCATTTCACATTAAAGTAACTATTTTAAAAATGTGGTGGGAACTGGGTGTGGTAGCACACATCTGTGATCCCAGCACTGGAAGCTGAGGCAGAAGGGTTGCAAAGAATTGGAGGCCAGGCTGGGCTATCTAGACATTCAGGTGCAGTCCAAACTACAAGACCTGTCTTAAAAATAAAACATAAAAACAAGCAAGAAAATTGTTGGCAAAAACGCAGAGAAATTGGAAGAGCTGTGTACTACCAGTGGAATATAAAATGCTACAGATTTTACAGAAGATGTTAGGGTGTTTCCTAATGAATTTAAGTACAGTATTGCCACATCATTTAACAATTTAATTTGTAGGCATAACCAACTAGAAATAAGAACTCAAATGGAATCCTAGTTAGAGCAGCACTATTCACAATAGAGAAGGGTGGAAAGAAATGAAACACCCACAGACAGATAATAAAATTTGAGGCACTAATGTGGTATAAAAATGTAGTAGTATTTTCTTTAAAATAAAATTCTGGGATATGCTACATGTGTAAAGTTCAACATTTTGCTAAGTGAAATAATTCAGCATGAAAGAACAAATGCACTGTCATTTTACTTATGTAAGTTACCCAGACTAATGAAAAAGAAAATTGATCATTAATAGGGGACAGGAGGAAGGAGAAAGAAGGTATTATTCTGCAATGGTCATAAGTTCAGTTTGGAATAAAGAAAATGATTTGCAAATGAATATTTTTGGAGATCACACTGTAATACGAATGAACATAATGTCACCGAATTGTGTCCATTTCTCAACTGTCCAGATAATACTTACCAGTGGCACTTGTGACTTCCATACTTATCCAAGATAGCTCGCAGGTCAGAGTCCTAAACTTTCACCAAAATATCAAATACACCAAATATCTCACTTTCAATTTTACTAACTTATTGTTCTAATATAGTGATTGTCTTTGGAAATAACAAGTATCATTCAACTTGTAGCAATCTGTTTTTGATAGTACTAATCATACAGATTAACAGATTTGATTAAAAACATATTAAAACACATGGAGCTCAGATGAGGAAAGGCAACAGTGAGGAAAATATACCCCTCAGCCAAGGCCTTGGGCTTCTGTTCTGAATTAAAGTGTAGACAATGAAATCCCTTTCAGAAATATCGCAGAAATAGCATGTACTGTAAAGAGCAAAATAAACTACTTAGAAACAGCATGAGATGCTTGAAACGTAATGTCATGTTCAAACTTACCTGCCAATTCAAAATTATTATTATAAGTCCAGGTATAATGGTACATACCTATAATCCCAGTCCTCTGGGAGCCTGAGACTGTAGGATAGGTAAAACATCTTGACAGACTAGGTGACAAATAGTAGAGATTTTTAATATATCATTAAATAGAAAGAAAACAAATCACACTCCAGGATATATAGAGGTAGATAGGTCACAAAAGAAAAGCACAACCTATGAAAAATTTTAATATAGCATAACACTCAAAACAATGTACGTTTAAAATAAGATGTATTTTCTATTTATTAAGTTAGCAGACTTAAAAAGATATAATTTTCAGGCATAGAAAATGCTTTAATTCTTGCATTCTAGGTGGCCAAGACAGAAGGATAACAAATTTGAGCCCAGACTAGGCAGTTTAACAATATTTGGACTCAATTTTTTTTTAACTTTGACAGTCCAGCATGTAGTTCAACTATGGGTCCAATGCCAGTGTGAAAAAAGAAAGCTGATGAACAAATGTCCTTACTAACCCACTGCTCAGAGGGAGACATGCCTACCTTCAGAAAGTGAGCTGATTTAGAAATGTGTATGAGGAAGTATAGAAAGACCATGCCTTTGACTCAGTGAGTGTTTTTATGAAACTCCCTCCCTTCTAAAGCTACAACTTTGAATACGTAGGAAGTTCTTTATTCTGTATTATTTTTGTACTTCCTCCCCCCCCCATTTTTTCAATGATGGGGATAGAATTCAGGGTCTTCTGCATAGTAGGTATTTCTGAACTAAAAAAATGGAAAAAACTAAATATCTACTATTAAAACAGCAATCAGGCAAATTACCATATTCAGTTGAATATTCTACAGCCACTAACATGAGTTCAAATGATAACTTTTATATTAGGTGTATTTACCACCACCAATGACTACAACAAAAAAACTCATCACAAAAAGATACTGGCTGGATAAGATGAGTTTATCAGGATTAAATAAATCTGTTTGCAGTGAAGAAACAGGAACTTCCAACTTTCAAAGAAAAATCTCAATTAAACAGAACTCAAGAGAATGTAGTTGAATTCCTTTTATTAAAATTGACACAATGGATGGGTGCTTATGTTAAAATTTGGAAAGTAAAATTGGAAGTTGATGATGAAATAAAAATTTTGGAATTAAGTGAAAAGTATTCTCTTAAAATTGATGAAAGATCACTAAAAATCATAAAATATAATCCTAGGTACTTGGGCTACACATCATTGCATTTTTAATTCATGCATAGATTTATACTATAAGGTGGAAGGAATCGGAGTTATTATTGGCATCAAGTGTAAGTTCAGAGAAAACAAAACAGGACTAAAGAAAAGTAAATAAGAGGAAATTGAAATATGCAGGCTACATTTTAACTAAATCCTATGTCTGTGATTCTAGTATTCTTAGTGAATCTGTGCACACTTTGTAATTCAAAGAAATTCTCCAACAGCAGAGGAGAAATTGATAAATGTGGCTTTAGCAAGCCTATCAACAATTGATGTTTGTCAGGAGAAAAATGGAAGTATTGTCCCTCTGGTACATTCCTTCAATAAATCACAACACTTAGGTCTTTGACCGAAACAGACATTGAATCAGCAAAAGTTATCATTAGTTGCCTTACTTTTATACAGCCCAGACATTTGCTGCATTAAAACTATTTCTGTGTTCTACATTTTATCCATCAATAACATAGTTTCTTGATACTTCAAAACTCACTCTTGTAACTAATATCTGATAATTAATGCCATGTTACAAAGGATCAACCAGCTGTCTTTTTGACAGAATTTTACCCAGGTAATAAATTATGAAATAATGATCATTTGACTTTACAAATTTATCTTCCACATGAGTATCAGATTTATATTTGTCTAAGTTCCTGTCAGTATTAATAATGTGCACCATTAAAGAACACTAGGAGCAGACATTATGAAAGGGAAAGGTAAAATAGAAAAAAGACCACTCTTTAAATCAATGAAGACAGTCTGCCTGAAAAGAAAAAAAAATCTTCAAAATATCTTAATACAATATGAAGTATTAATGGAGCTCAGCCTATTTGAAATTTTATTTTATTTAAAACAAATCAATTTACTTTAGTTTTAATGAAATACAGATGCCTGTATGTACAATATTTGGCTTTATTGTAGTTAATTGTATTTTGATTCATCATATATAATAAGGGAGAATGTGCTTTAAAGTAACTATAAAATCAATGTGAAAGTATTATTCAATATTCATTCTACTACAAGAATTAATTTCACAGTAATAATTAATTTTAAATGCTATTTGATATAGTTGACTATCCTAAAATGAATAATTTGCTATTTTTGAATCTCCTAACTAAACACATATCCTAGAAATGTACTCAAATCTAGTTTGAAAAAGAAAAATTGATAGATTCAGCTCCAATATTTATTTTTTAGGTTTAAGTTCATGGCAAATTAGGTTATTACAACAAAAATCTTTTAATTGTCTTTTCTCCACTTTAGCTTTTGCCCCCTCCAATATTCCATAAAACACAGAGAGGGTTGAACCTCAGTTAATAATGAGGAGCCCAAACTTGATGTGATATGAGTAGTCCATTACCACACTAATCGACTTATTTATGAAGAAACATACCAGGCTTTCTGCAAAGGATAGGTAATGAAGTCTGCAAGGGAAACCAGACAAACAGAAGTCCAAGCTCTATTAGTAAAGGAAGTTGTATACATCTCAATTTAAAAACAAACTAATCCACCAAAACTTGGACTGGCAACTGAACTCATGAAAGAAATGAAACTATACTGGGTGATAGTCACACTTACATAGCTTTTTACAGTGCCTGAGGTCATTCTCTAATCTATACATCGTGATATAGTCATAATACAAACAAGTAGTTTAGTGTGCTAAAATTCATACAAAACTTTGATTAGCAAGAGTTAGTGGATATATTTTAGGCCTCTGATAGCTTACTGAAATATGGAGGGAGAGACAAAGATGTAAAGAAGCATGAGAATTTAAAACTTTGGGGTCTCAACAGAAAGCAGGTGGAGACACTTCAAATGGTGAACAGGAGTTTTAGCTGTTGTTTCCCCACAAGGTAAGTGTAGCATTTATCAATATTCTAAAATAATCATCAAAATTCCTCAAAAAAGATAACAGATTTAGGCACCCTACTGTGTATGATGTATAATGTAGACTGTGAAGTTAAAAATATATATATATATATATATATATATGAAGAAACATGTGGAATTATAGATAAAAGAAACTTTGTCAATATTGCTTGACCATAAGGAAATCCAAATTTCAGGATTAGCAGAAAGTGGCTTTCAAGCAGTAAAGTAAAATACCATTATGAGTAACAAATGGAGAAGCAGCTAAGAATGAGAGGGGAAAAAACTAAAAACAAATAAAAACTATGAATGTAAAAATTGCATCTAAAGTGAAAATTTCAATGAAAGAACTTAACATGTTTGAAAGGTAAAGACAATGTTGATAACCTAGAATATAAATTAATACCCGCCATCTAATAAACAGAAAAAGAATAGATTACAATAAGGTGATGAGGCCTTTAGTAATCTGTGGGAAAATACCAAGTTGTATACCATATGGGTGGTTAGAGCCACAGGAGGAAAAACAGGAGGGCTGAGGTTCAGGCAATTGAAATTTCAGTAAATACAAAATTTCTTACCATGGATGAGAAGTCTAAATTTATAATGCCAAGATCAACAAATTCATAGCATATTAATTATAAAATACAGTTATGAATTATGTAGCTAAATTGTTAAATAAAAATAGCAGTACTGAAATCACCAGACAAAAATTTACATTTGCTACATAAGAGAAATCAACTATACAAATGACAAGCTACTCTTAGAAATAATGCAGGCCCAGATGTCAATGAAATAGAATTTTATTCGCAGAAAAGACTATCAATAGGCAAAAATTGAAATAATTTGTTAGCAGCGGGAATAATAACAGACATTTTTGAGGCTAAAGGTAAATGACAGCAGGACAATTTTGGATATATAATACAAAAACATTAAGATAAAAATGTGAAATACAACTAAAAGCCAATGGAGGAAATACAACGGAAAAGAAAATATGGTATCCACCTATAATTAACCAGGGGGAAGGAAACATAAAAGCATAAATATTTGGGATAAATACACACCTTATAAAATGATTAAATCTAATAGCATCCAAACTTGCTTAAATGTGTTTTAGTCTTCTCAGATTTACACAGTTAAATATTACAAAAGAGATCATAGTTCTGAGAGGGGCAGGTCTCAGTTTGTTGAGGAAGTTCTACTAGATGATAACAGTTTTCTTATTTCCTCATATGGGAAAGAGACACAGAGACACAACTCTCAGTCTCCGTCTCTCTGGTGTCCCTGCTTCAAAAGGCAGAAATCCCCTCAGATAAAATGAGAAATTTAATAAAATAATATCATCAATGTATAATAATTATAAATGAGCATGCATGGTATAACAGATTCAAAATGTATGATAAAAATGAATAAAACTAAATAGAGAAAACTGAAGTAAGCTTCAACACTTCTCTTTTAGTAAATGCTTGAACATGTAGACAATAATTTAAGTAAAAGGATAGAAAATCTGAAGAACTGTGTAGACCCTTGGTCCATGTTAGCATTTCTCAGCACTGTGATTAACATTCTGAATATACTTTCCTAGTTGCACATATAACGTGTTATTAACATAGTCTACATGCTGAGAAATTAAATAAAACCTTGAAAGTGTTGAATTCTATGGAGTCCATTAACTCACCTGTCTTAAAATAAATTAGATCAGAATAAAAATAAGATGTTTTACAGACTATACGTATTTCATAATAAATATACAAGTTTATCAACAAATATAAGTTATACAAAAAAATCAGAAAGGATGATTAAAGTATCTGCAACCACATTATATTTTGTGAATTGCAGCTAATGAGTACTTAGATAAAATTCATAGCATTAAGTGATAAATCCAGTTACCTAGTTGTTTAATTGTTCACTTTAGAAGTTTTAAAAGGTAAAAATATAAAGTCATGAATATCAAAAACAAAACATATTAAAAGTTAGCACAGATATAAATAAAACAGAAAACAAACAAATGTTGTGAAGCAAAATAGTGTTCATGAAACAATTAATAAAATGGACAAAGCCCTGACAAGAGTGACTTAAAGAGAAATTGTTTGTTTGTTTTTGTCTTTTTTATTTTATTTTATTTTATTTTTTGTGGGTACCAGGATTGAACTCACAACCTACCACCTACCAGGAAGGTACTTAAGCCACTGAGCCAAGCTCCTAGCCCTGTGACTTAAAGAGAAAGCACAATTTACCAATGGTATGTTGTTCAATCTTGATTGTCAGTTTGATTAGATTAAGGGACTCCTGGAGATGTGATTGGATTGTGAATGTGCTGTACGGGCAATTGGCAGTGGACCCTCATACTAGCAAGTATATCATAGCTCTCATATCATAGGGCTGTGACCTGCTTACACTGTGACCTGGTCACTGGTCCCTTCTTTGCTTTTTATCTTCCTCTGGTCTTTCGGGATGCCATGACCTTAGCAGATTTCTTCCACCATACCCTTACACGATGCTATTTCTGCTTTAGAGTTGACCCTGGATTGAAACCTCTGAAACCATGAGCCCAAATAAATCACTGCTCATTTAAATTGTGAATATCAGGTATTTGGTCCCAGCCTCAGCAGCAGGAAAGCAGACCATTACAGAAGATGTACTATTTTACTTTCTGCATTTCTTCAATGATAGAAAGGAAATAGTATGAATAACTCTACTTTAGTAATTTTGACCATATAAGGAAAATAGAGAAATTTCTTGAAAGACAAACTCCCTATGATAAAAGACTTAAAAATATAAATAGTGACACATCGCAGTGTTCGAACTGGTAACATAAAATTTTTTGCAAGGAAATCTCAAAACTAAATTTTAGTAGTACATATTTTATTTTAAAAACTAATTGTTTGCAGTACATCATGAATATATTCATTGTGGTTGGTTGTTAGTCCTACACGACATGAATTATTTCTTTTCAATCCCATTTTCTATGTCACTGGGTCCCCTTCTCATTTGCCAAATATCTATCTCCCTACTTCCTATTGCCTATTTTTATTTTGCTCCTCAATTTATTTAAACTTTAATTTATCATGTGAGAAAACAATATAGTTTTAAGCTTGCATCTGATGTATTTCACTTAAAATTATGAAGTCAGAGTGCATTTGTGTTACTACAAAAGATATATATATGTATATATATATTCAATAAATGATATAGAATTTTAAAAATTTTTCTGACACAAAAGAACACAAAGGAATACAACTCTTTCTTACAGGGTCAGTGTTACTTTGGTAGAAACATGTTGAAAACAATCTAAGAAAACAAAGATCTATAGATTAATTTAATTTTTGAACATAGTTCATAAAGTTCTGAACAAAAGCTTAGCAAGCTGCACCCAGCAAGATATCCTGACACACTGAGAAAACTGGGTTTATCTCAAATGCCTTCTGGTTTGAAATTTAGTTGACGCCTTTAATGTATTAGCAAAATAAGGAGATGATAATTTAAACACCTTACAATATTCAGAATACACATTTGACATATTTCATTTTAAATTTATTTTTATTTCTTATTCTTAGTTCAACAGAAATAACTGTGTATATTTATAGGGTATAGTGCAACATTTTGATATCTATATACCATGTGCAATGATTAAATCAACCATAATTATTATTTACTTTGCTCACCCTCTTTTTTATGAGGAAACATTAGAAATTTACTCTCAGCAATATTGAAATATACATTATTATCAATTATAGTCACGCTGGTGTGCAAACTATTTCACAAACTCATTCTACCTATCTCACCAAGACTTTGTGTTCTTTGACTAGTGTCTTCCCATTTCCTTCATTCCCACATCATTGCTGACCTCTTGTACAAACCATCCTACTCTTCCATGACTTTGACTCTTTTACAGCTTACATATAAGTGAGATCATGCAATATATGTTCTTGGATTGTTTAACTAGGTGTATGGCCCTCCATGTTCATCTGTGTTACTGTAAATGACAACATTTTTTTTCCATTTTGAGCCCTAAATAATATCCCATTGTGTAGATTTTATGTTTGTAAACCTTTCACCAACTGGTGGACAGTTAGGTTGACTCTGTATCTTGGCAATGTGATTATGGGTTCAATGAACATATGCAGATATCTCCTGGACATACTGATTTTCAATTCCTTTTGATATGTACTGTACTCAGAAGTGTGATCGTTGGATTTGAAGTAATTCTATTTTTGGTTTTTGAAGAATTTTCTGTATTCTTTTGTACAATGACTGTGCTAATTTACATTCCCACCAATAGTGTACTAGGTATGCTTAAAAGCAGGTGTTTTCTGTTATCATTTTAAAAACAAGCATTTTGACAGGCGTTTCCTCATTATGAATTTGATTTGCATTTTCTTATGATTAGTGATATTGAGCTTTATTTTAGATTAGATTTTAGATATACACAATAATAACATTCATCATAGAGAATTTGGACCTGTACATGACATAAATTGTTTTATTCCCTATTTCCCTACCGTCTCTTTAATACCTCCCACCTTATGCACTTACAAAGCTTTGTTTCCATGTTTTCCTCCTTTTTCTCATATATATATATTTTTTACTCTTCCATCCTTTCCTCTTCCCTCCCCTCTTCTTATTCCCTTTCCCATTTGAAAAATTTCCCTCAATTTCAAAATACATTTTGGTCCTTATATACAACTTCTGTTTCTCACACTGGAGAAACAATGCAGTATTTATACATGTGCATCTGATTTATTTCACTTGAGTATGAACTCAGGTTGTATTTTTTTTTCCTAGAAATGTCTCAAGCATATCATTCTTTATGGGAGAGTAGTACTGCAGTGCCCACCAGTTGATGGGCACTCGGGTTGTTTCCAAGAATTGGCTATTACAAACCATTCTGCTCTAAACATGGGTGTGCATATGTCACAGTGATATGATGCTTTTAATTATTTTGGAAAGATATCCTGGAAAGGAATGACAGGGTGAAAAAAAACCTCTAGTCCTAATTTTTTGATTTTCACAGTGGTTGTACCAGTCCATCAATAGTGGAGAAGCATTCCTTTTTCCCATTAGTCTATACAGCATTATTATTGCTTGATTTTTTGATGATGGCTATTCTTTCTGGAGTCACACAGAATCTCAACATTGTTTTGGTTTACATCTATTGAACGAGCAGTGATGTGAACATCTTTTCATATATTTATTTTCCTTTTGTAATTATTCTGCAAAGTGTCTATTCATCTCATGTCCATTTTTGGATTGAATCTTTAAATTTGGGGATCTGATCTTTTATTTCTTTATACATTCTAGGTATTAGTCCTTTTTCCTTTTTTTTTTTTTTTTTTTTTTTTTTTTTTTTTTTTTTTTTTTTTTTTTTTTTTTTTTTTTTTTTTTTTTTTTTTTTTTTTTTTTTTTTTTTTTTTTTTTTTTTTTTTTTTTTTTTTTTTTTTTTTTTTTTTTTTTTTTTTTTTTTTTTTTTTTTTTTTTTTTTTTT
>RJWM01043382.1:0-13855 GCA_004363535.1 Dasyprocta punctata
AATTTTAAAGATAGTAAAATCCAACAAAACATAACAGAACAAAGTCAGTCAAAACAAAGCAATAGAACTGGTACCAAACTTCAAAGAAAGATACTAGGAAAACAATAGCTACTATAGTATATCTTGTTATTTTCAGAGTAGTTGACCATTCCATCAGGTATAGTAAAATCAAACCAAAAACAAAACAGAATAAAACCAATAAAAACAGAATATGAAATAAAGCAAAACAAATTAATCAGAATAAAGCAAAACAATGGGAACAATTTTGGGCTTCAAAGACAAGATAGATGAGAATCCCCTGTATTTGCTACATTGCCTGCCAAGCAGACACTTAAGCCACTGAGCCAAACTCCTGGCCCTTGCATGAGCTCATTTTAAAGATGAAGAAACTAAAGACAGAAAACACAAAAAATATGAACATATTTAGTATACATAACCTGTTTCTAACATCATCTCTGAGAAAAAAAAATAAGATTTCTTCTCGGTCATGTTGCAGATACTCTACTTCAGTTGAAATAGGAGATGGGGAGAGAAATTCCCACCATTGCCCGACTGTTGGGTGCACACAGCCATAAGAGAGGAATGTTGCCTGTCTCTGGTCATTACTTGTCCTTGCTTACTTCCTAGTATAGAGTCAGAGGGAAGAAAAACCTTAGCCCTCTCTAGGTACACATGGTGTGGTCCTCTTCTGGGCAGGCGTTCCCATTGTAGGTGTGGAGAAGGTCGCCATTCCAGCTGCCACCATACCTATGATGTTACCAGCCCCGTTCCTTGTCTGACCACATCCCATGGACTGACTTCCTCTTAGTTAGCTTTTCATTTCACTTTCTTCCCTTTCATTCCATCTTTGCTGTAAGCCTATTGGATGGTACCACCCAGAGTCAGGGTGGGCCTTCCCCTATCAGTTTGCTGGCCTACATGCCAATCAACTCTGCAAATACCCCAAAGACATACCAGACGTGTGCTTTACTAATCTGCTACGCATTCTCCAGTCAAACTGACAATCACAATCAATGGTAACATGTGACCACCAGAACAGCCTTACAAAAGATACTTAAGAAAGTCTTGCATTGAGAAGTAAAAGAAACATAACTAACATCATGATAGCATATGGAAATATAAATCACACTAGTAAATTTACAAGACAGAAATACAAAAGAATCAAACATTGTCAATACAGTAAATCATTGTACTGTAAGATGAATAGTAGAAAGATAAAAAGATATTCAAAACAACTAGGAGAAAATTAACAAAATGCCAGGCATAAATCCATACATTTTAATAGTAGCTTTGAACGTAAATGAACTAAGTTCTCCAATTACCAAATAGAAACTGGCTGAATGGATTAAAAACAAGATCCAGCGACATGTTGCTTGTAAGACCTTACCCCACTGGTAAAGACATACAGACTGAAAGGATTGAAAATGGAATTCTAAGCAAATAGATTCCTAAACAAGCAAGACCAGCAATGCTTACATCTCACAAAATAGACTTTAAAATGAAAACGTTAGGAAGAGACAAAAAAGTTTACTATATAATAACAAAAGAATTGATTCATCAAAAACACATAATAATCATAAATATACATGCACCTAATATCAGAGCATCAAATTTTATAAAATAAGGAATTTATTTGGCCAAAAAGAAGAGACAATCTCCAAATATAGTAATAGTGGGAGAATTCAATACTCAACCCATCAATGGAGCATAAATGAAGGAACATCAGAGTTATACTATAGACCAAACATAAGTAGTAAACATTTATAGACCATCCTATTCAACAGCTACAGGATATATATTCTTTTTATAAGCATATAGAACTTTCTCTAGAAAAACCATGCATTATCCCACAAAACAAATCTTAACAAACTCAATTAAAATGATATACCTTATCTTTTCTGATCACAATGAAATTAATCCAGAAATCAATAATGAGAAATTTTTGAATTCATACACCTACACAGACACTGAACATTGCAATTTTGAATGAACAGCATCCATTCAAGATGTTGGAAAACAAGTTAAAATTCTTTCTTGAAACAATTGAAATAAACAGCAACATACCAAGACCTATGAATGCACCAAAAATAATACTAAGAAAGTTTATGACAATGAGTGTCTTCACAAGAAAAATAAAGATTTCAAATAAATAGCCTAATGATGCATCACATGAGTGTAGGATGGAGCCAAAAAATACCTAAATTTCTTGGAGAAATGAAGACTTAAAAAATGCAAAAGATCAATGCAACAAAGATTTGTTTTTTTAAAAAAAGATATAAACAAACTTAGCAATCTTTAGCTTGACTGAGAATAAAAGAGATAAACCTCAAAAAATAAAATTAGAGATGAAAAAGAAGACATTATTACTGGTAACACAAAAGTACAAAGGATCAATCATCATGGATTATTTTGGAAAAAACGTATGTTAACAAATTTGAAAATCTATTAGAAATGATTCAATTTCAAAGTGCATATGTCCTATTGAAATTAAACCAAGAGGATATAAAAAAGAAGAGACAAACAAGAAGTTAATGAGACTGAATCCATAATAAAGAATACTCATTCAGGATATTGGTATGTAGTTCCCTTTTGTTGTGGTGGTGGAGATTGTGGTGTGGTCCTGCTTCTGGGCAGGCATAATAAAAAAATCTTTAAACAAAGAAAAGCCCAGGACCAGATAGTTTTACTGGTGAATTTTTCCAAACTTTTAAAAAAGAACTCACATCAACACTTCTCAAACTTTTCCATAAAATGAAAGGGGAGGAAAGTTTTCAAACTCTGTGAGGCCAATGCTACTTTGTTAGCAAAACCTGAGAAAAACACCACCACTGCCACCACCACCACCACCACCACCACCACCACCACCACCACCACCACAACCTCCACCACCACAACAAAAGGGAACTACAGACCGATATCCTGAATGAATATGGACACAAACATCCTCAACAAAGTATTAGCAAATAGAATTCAGTAGCCCATCAAAAAGATCATACATCATGATCAAGTTGCTTTCATTCCAAGAATACATGGATGATTCAACATATGTTAATCAATAAATGTCATACAGCATGTAAACACAATGAAAGCTAAAAATTATATGTTCATCTCAGTATGAACAAACAAACACTAGATAAAATTTAACCTCTTTTCTTGAAAAGTTCTCTAAACTAAATATAAAAAGAGTATATCCCAACCCACCAAAGGCTCTAAGTGACAAGCACAACAAACATTATTTTGAGTGGGGAAAAAACTGAAAGCATTAACTCTAAAATTAGGAACAAAATGACACTGAGCACTCTTAGCTAACATAATATTAGGAGTTTTAGACAGGGCAAGTACCCAAGAGAAAAAAGGGCACAGAAATAAGAAAGGATAAAGTCAAATTACCTCTACCTGGAAATGGTATGATTCTGTATGTAGAATAAGCTAAAGACCCAACCATAAAGCTGTTATAACTCATAAATGCATTAAACAAAGTAGCAAAATACAAAGCCAACACACAAGATCAATAGCTTGATATAAATTTTCTGAGAAATAAATCATGAAACCAATCACAATCACAATCACCACAAAAATAATAACCCAGAAATAAATTTTGCCAGGAAAGTTAGAGACCTCTACAGTGAAATTACAAAACACTGAAGAAAGAAATTGAAGAAGATATTGAAAGAGAGATCTCCATCTTTATGGATCAGAAGAATTAATAGTGTTAAGATATCCATGGCACCCAAAGTGATCTACATAGTCAATTTAATACCCATCAAAATATTAATGACTTTCTTTACATAAGTAGGTGAAGCAATCCTAAAATGTACTATACGAAAACACAGAAGACCTTGAATAGTCAAAGAAAATTGGAGGCATCACATTTCTTAATTTCATGATGTACTACAGAACCATAATAAACAAAACAGCATGCTACAGGCATATAAACAGACACATAGACGAATGCAACAGAATAGAAAGTCCAGAAATAAAACTACACACATATAGCCAAATGATTCTTGACAAAAATGCCAAAAAAATACACTGCCTTTTAAACCACGGGTGATAGAAGAACTGGATATCCATATGCAGAAGTTTGAAACTTGACCCCTATTTCTTATATAAGTGAACTGAAGACCTCAAGATTAGATCTTATTTTCCTAAAGGAAAATAGAAAAAGCTCTGTAATATATTGGTATCGGAAATTGTTTTCTGGGTAGAGCCCCTGAAGCACAAGAAACAAAAGCAAGGGTTAACAAATAGGATTACAGCAAACTAGAAAGCATTTGCACAGTAAAAGAAATAACTGAAGAGATAATGCGCGGAATGGGAAAAAACATTTGCAAGCTATTCATTTGACAGATGGTTAATATTCGGAATATATAAAAAATTCAAAGACTTAATAAATAGCAAGTAATATAATTAAAATGGGCAAATGTCCTGAATAGATATTTCTCAAAAGAAATATAAGTGGCAAATAAGTACATAAAAATTCTCTACATCATTAGCTATTAAGTAAATGCAAATCAAAATTATAATGAGATATACCATTGCATCCCATTTACAATGACTGCTATAAAGAGAAACAAAATGTGAGAAATTGAAAGAAATAATATATGTATATATACAAATATAAAATATATGTACGTATAAAATACATACAAAAGATAGTTATACTACTAATTTCTCTCACTTCATTGAAAAGAAAGGCTTGTGCTAATATTGTTTGTACAATTAGATGCATATATCTTACAATCTGTGTAATTTAAAGATAATAATACACAATATATTAACCATTGTTACCCTCTAATTATCTTGTTTTGAAATTTTGTTTTATTATTTTCTCTTTAAAATAAAATTTTAAAAAAAGAGAGCAACAAAAAGTAAAAAAACAACAAATGAAGGTGAGGAGGTAGAGAAAAAGGAACTCTTGTTATACTGTTCATGAGAATGTGCATTAGTAGTGCTTCTGTGGAGAACAGTAGGAGGTTCCTCAAAATATTAAATAAAGAACTACAGCATGATCCAGCTATCCCACTCCTAGATATACATCCCAGAGAAATGAAATCAAGAAACCACAGAGACACTTGCATGCCCTTGTTTATTGTGGCACTGCTTATAATAACTAAGATGAGGAGTCAACAGATGAGTGGAAAATTAAGTATGGAACATATATACACAAAGAAGAATGAAATCATCGTCAGTAGCAAAAATCGATGAAACTGACATAATGGTAAGAAAAATAAGTGAGACACAGAAAGATAAGTAGTCCATGTTTTATCTCATATGTGGAAATTAGTAAAGTCCAGCTGAATGTAGATTATTGATTACTAGCCACTGGGAAAGATAGTAACAGAGATGGGTAGCAGGGAGAATGGAAGAGTGGTTGAGTCCACCTTTTATGTGTGTATGGAAATATTGAATACCATTAATATGTACAATTGATAGGTGTTAAGCATTTTTAAAATCACTTCTTCATTATTTTATTAAAAATTAATGTAAAGTTTCAGTTTGTTACAATCTAGAAAAATTGAATTCAAATGAGGTGGGCTCAACTATAGATATTTGAAGAAAAAATATTTAAGTTTAAATCACATGTGTTTTCTCTCCAGCATAGTGGATGGTATTGGTTTTCTGTTGGTTGAAATAGTTACCTACTTTTGTTAAAGGTATGACTGCAATAATTTTATGAAAAATGCAAGTACAATGTAGACAGGAACTAGTTTCATATTTCCTTTGGTACTGTTTGATCTCTGAATTCATAATTTATCTTTATTTTCATAAACAGTATTTTCTTTGAACTTGCTCTCAAGGAGAACTGCAGTTGTATTAGTTTTCAATGAATTCATAGTCATTCAAATCTAATATTTCAAATAAAATTGTTTTGTATTAAAAATGATGGCCTATGTCAACTATTTGTGTTTTAGCAACTATTTGGCAAAGCTCTCACATTCTAGTCTCCACAGACAATCTCAAGAGATGAACTTGTTTTGCACTTGATTTGTCTTTAGGGATTAGAACCTGACTTTTAACCGGTCAAAACCAAACTGAGGAATGATGGCTTTAAAGTGTGTGTCAGAAGACCCTTCAAGGGATGAAAAATGAAACAGATAAATTCTCTAATCCATCTGGGAAAGGATATACTCTACTGTATTTTCCATATGGTGAGTGAAAGAACGAACTACATTGCTGATTAATATATTTCATAGGTAGTTTTTATCTTCTCAGTACTTCTGGAGAAAGTTATTACTAGATAATTCTACGTCCAGTAACTGGAAGAGACAGAACTCACACATATCAATTGATCCCAGATGCCACTTTTTAGGATGTCTTTGCAGAATGTAAAGATAACTACAGGGATTTCACGTGCATTTATCTACAAAGCTCTCCGGTTTTTGTAAACTATCAAAGAGTGAGTCAACTGGAGCATGTTTGGTAATGCTATAAGCCATAAACTTTCTCCATTAGAAAATTTCCCATCACTTCTACAACTCTGAAAATATTACACCACAAAATATCAATGTTTGAATAAAACCTCTTACTCCCAAGCCTTCTCAGTGCTTCATTCTCAATTCATATTTTTTCCCTGAGATACCTCCAGTCTCTTATTTCTCTCAGTTGATTGTCCATTCAATGCAGTGGTTGTGACAGTACAATTATTCCATGAGTTTACTTCTTTCATGGTTAGCACATGAGATTCTCTGTGTCTTTTCCTTACTTGCCCTACAAACTCTTAATCGTGGATTAGCATACTCATTTGTGCTAATTTCTTTTGTTATTTTAGTACTGCTGGTTGTGCTAGAAAACATCACTCAGCCCTAGCATTCTCTTCTTGGAAACCCAAATCCAGTGCTATAAAAAATGAACTGCCCATGCTTGCTTTGGCATTACATATACTAAAAATGAATTGCCTATCTTTCTCTTGCCACCTGTGTTTTCTACTGTACTTCATGCCATGTCAATAAAGAGTACATTGTTCAACCAATTTGTCAGCCCTTGTATACCTCGTGTACTCATTCACTGAGTCTTTTTGATTCTCTCTTTAATAGTTTTAAATTTACCTTCTCCTCAAAATTCCTGCTGATAATAATTCAGGAAAATCTCTCACTTTTTCATGTTAGAGTTGCTGCAAACATATTCAGTCTTGATGAATTTTTAACTAATTCTACCCTCTTCCAGTCTGTGCTTACTGATCTAGAGGCATTTTCCCAAAATTCTAATCTATTATGTTCTTCTTCCCTTTAATATATTCATTGACTTTTCTACTCCTATCAAGGTAGGAATGTGCTCCTTAATATGACCATCAAAGTATTTTGTGATCTTGTTTATGCTTACATTTCTAGTTTTATCTTTTTTTATTTTAAAGAGAATAAAACAAAACAAAACAAAACAGATCAGAACAGAACAATGCAAGCAACATGGGACTTCAAAACCAGACACCAGAAAATCAACAGTGACTATCATCACAATGACTCTTGTTTTCTTAGAAATAGCTGTCCATACCTTCAGATAGCATAAATTCAAACAAAACAAAATAGTATATAACTAATAAAAACGAAAGAGTGAAAGCATTATGGGCCTTCAAAACCAGACAATAGGAAACCAAAAATAGCTACCATAATGTCTCTTGTTTTTCTCAAAATAGCTGTCTATACTTTCACACATATTGAAAGCAAATAGTAGAAAACAGACTAAAATGAATCAAAACAAAGAATAAAAGTATTCTTGGATTTCAAAACAAGATGATATAAAATTAGCAATGTCTATCATAATGTCTTGTTTTCTTCAGAGTAGCAGTTCATACCATCACACATAATAAAATCAATTCTTGTAAACTATTTAGGAGAAATTCTAGGCGTGTATAAGCCTATACATGTATATCTGTCCTTTCTGTATTAGAAGGAAAAACAAAACAAAACAAAACAAAATACAAGAACAACAAGAATCAAAAGAGACAAATAAATAACAAAAACAATGACAAAGAACCCAAAACAATAACAATACAGGCTTTCCCAACAAGGTGGTAGGAACGTAACAAACATTGTTATTTTGTTTGTTTATCTTCAGCAGAGTTACTCAGATTACCAGATGTAGACTTGCAAAATTGATCTTATCCTATGAAAATTAACTGTTTTGTTCCAAGAACTAATAGATTCAGTAGTACAATCATCCCAGCTTTCCTAAGTGTATATATACAAATTTATATCTTTTTTCTTTTCCCTTCCTTCTTCTCCCCTTTTCCCTATCTGAGTTATTTTTTCCCCTTTCATATTCACTGAAGGTTTTGTGTCTTATTTACTCTTTCAGTTTATTACACTAGGGACACTATATGGTATTTACACATGTGAGTTTGACTTATTTCACTTAAGAGTATGGTCTCAAGTCACATCCATTTACCTGTAAAAGCCTCAATATGATCCTTCTTTATAGCTGAGTAATACTCCATTGTGTAAAAATACCACATCCTTTTTATCCATTCCTTTGTTGATGGGCAATTGGGTTGTTTCCAAGATTTGGTTAGTACACGTTGTGCTGCTATAAACATGAGTGCACACATATCACTGTGGCATGATGTTTTCAATTCTTCTGGGGATATGCCTAGAAGTGGGATAACTGGGTCAAATGGAACTTTCAATTCCAGCTTTTCGAGGAAACTTGAGACTGATTTCCACAGTGGTTGCACCAGTCTACACTCCCACCAGCAGTGCAGAAAAGTTCTTTTTTCCTTGCAGCCTCTCCAGTATTTGTTACAGGTCATTTTCTTGATCCTGGCCATTCTTTCTGGAGTGAGACAAAATCTCAGTGTTTTAATTTGCATTTCTCTAATGACCAGTGATACTGACATTTTTTAATGTATTCATTTGCCATTTGTATTTCTTCAGTTGAGAAGTGTATATTCGACTCAGATGCCCATTTTTGGATTGGGTCTTTGAATTTTGGGGGCCTGATTTGTTTTAATTCTTTATATGTTCTAGATAGAAGTCATTTGTCTGAGGGACAGTTGACTAAGATTTTTTCCCAGTTTGTGTGTTTTGTTTTCACTCTGTTGGAGATTTCTTTTGACATACAAAAACTTTTTAATAAGATGAGATCCCACTGGTTGATTCTAGAAAGCATTTCCTGTTCAGTTTGATTTTTGTTCATGAATTCTCTGCTTACACCTATGTCTTCAAGATTTCTACCTACTTTGTCTTCCAGCAGATTTAGTGTTTCTGTTTTAATATTTATATCTTTGATCCATTTTGACTTTAGTTTAGTGCATGGTGATGTGCATGGGTCTAATTTTAGTTTCCAACATATGGAAAGCCATTTTTTCCCAGCACCACATATTAAGGAGGCTATCTTTCTTCCAATGAACATGCTTGGCTCCTTTGTGAAATATAAGGTGGCTGCATGTGTTTGTAGTTGTGGTTGTATCTTCTAATCTATTTCATTGATCTTCAGGTCTGTTTTGATTCCAGTACCATGTTGATTTTAACACAGTAGCTTTGTAGTATAACTTCAAGTCAGGAATTGTGATGCCTCCTGCCTTGCCTTTGTTGCCCAAAATTGCTGTATTGGGTATGCTATGTCCCCCCAAGTCCTCACATACCTTTGATGGGGCTAAGTCTGGCACTTGCTTGTGTTCGGTTTGCTGTACCCACCCAGGGGTGGAGCCGACATACAGTGTAAGGGAAGGCGGGTCTTCCTCTTGTGATTCCGCTTCTGCCTCTTGCTCTCTCTCGCCAGCGTGGCTTGTGGCTTGCAGCTTGCAGCCGCCATGAACTGTAGCCCCATCGCCCCATGCTGCCTTGGAGCCAACTTACGGACTGAAACTCCTGAGAAACTGTAAGAATAAACCTTTCCTTCCCTAACTTTGGGCGTCAGGTATTTTGTCTCGGCAATGAGCAAAAAAGTAACCAAGACAATTGCCTTTGCTAGTCTAGGTCTTTTCTGATTCCAGATAAATTTTAGGAATTATTTATCTAGATCTGTGATGTATGCTAATGGTATTTTGATTGGAATTGCATTAAATCTGTATAACAATTTTGGGAGAGTGGCCATTTTCACAATGTTTGTTCTTCCTATCCATGAACAAAGAATGTGTCTCCATTTTCTGAGATCCTCTTCAATTTCTTTTTTCAGAGTACTGTAATTTTCACGAAATAGACCTTTTACTTCCTTTGTTAGATTGATTCCTAAGTATTTCATTTTTTGGATGCTATTGTGAAAGGTGTTGTTTCTCTTACTTTTCTCTCAGTGAGGTTTTTTTTTGTATGTGTGTGTGTACAGGAATGCTATTGTTTTTTGAGTGTTGATTTTGTGTCCAGCTACATTACTGAATTTGGTTATTACATCTAGAAGTCTTTCAATGGAGTTTTGGCGGACTTCTATGTAGAGTATCATGTCATATGCAAATAACAATAATTTAACTTCTTCCTTTCCTGTACTTACTCCTTTTATTTCTCTCTCTCTTGTCTAATTGCTCTGACTAATGTTTCCAGCACTATATTGAATAGGAGTGGTGATAGTGAACAGCCTTGTCTTGTTCCTGATTTTAGAGTGAAAGCTTTCAATTTTTGACCATTTAATATAATATTGGCTGTTGGTTTGTCATAGATGGCTTTTACCAGATTGAAGTAAAGACAATTTATTCCAATTTTCTGTAGGGTTCTTATCATGAGTGAGTGTTGGACTTTATCAAAAGCTTTTTCTGCATCTATCAAAATGATCATGTGATTCTTATCTTTGATTCTGTTGACATGGTGTTTTGAGTTTATTGATTTGTGTATGTTGAACCATTCCTGCATTCCTGGGATGAATCCCACTTGGTCGTGATGTATAATCTTCTTGATGACTTGCTTCATTCTGTTTGCAAATATTTTATTGAGGATTTTTGCATCTATGTTCATTAGGGAGATTGGCCTGTAGTGTCTTTCTCTGGTTTTGTTATTAGGGTAATACTTGCTTCCAGGAATGAGTTAGGGAGAATTTTTTCCCTTTCAATTTCATGGAAGAGTTTGAAGAGTGTTGCCATTAAATCTTCCTTGAATTTCTTTTAGAATTCAGTTGTGAATCCATCAGGATCTAGTTTTATCTTCTACTGAACAATTAAAATTCTCTGGATTTATAATCGATTTTCATATTTCCTTTCTATGCTTTATCAACTTTTTTCATTCATAAAGCACACATTTCCAAATGTCATAAATCTGTGATAGTTCCTCTGTACTTCAGCTCAGATGCTATCCCATTGTGCATCCTGACTTACTCCTCTTATTTTAGTTTTGGCCTCATATTCCTCCCATATACTTCCTTAATACTTAAGCACAGTATTATTTATGTCAAACCTATGTATTCATCTTATGTGCCAGATCCTATACTTTGAGGGAAAAGGTGATATTCAACCCAGAAACTATCCAACACTATGCCACATACTCAGAAATGTTTACTGAACAAATACATGAAGAGCTTATTAAAAGAGTGAACATGTAAAATGATGAATGCTCACATAGGACTCAGGATCTTTATTTTGAGGAAAAAGCAAAGATTAATAAGAAGAAGGGAACAACAAGATTTATTTGAGAATAGTAGCCTAATGTAATGATATGCTAATATCATGTTCCAGATTATAGAGCTGGAGTCAGGTTTGCAAAGCTCACATCCATCCTAGCTATCTCTTGCCTTTTCCCCCTCAACTGTTCAATGATACTAAAACTAGTACTTACCTCCTCATTCTCATTAAAGTCAAATAAGTTCCTATGTATTAGATGCATAGACTGTGCCAGCACATACTAAGTTCTCTATCAAAATTGGATTTTATTTTTTCTCAGCAGCCTAATCCTGTCATGGAAATAGCAAGAAACTCTTGCAGAAATTGTCTTACAAACAACAACAACAACAACAACAAACTCCCAGGTGATATTTTATGGATTACTGCAGAGAAGTGTTCTGTAAGATGCAAAAAAGAGCAAGTAGTAGTTATTTTGTTAGGCGGGTTGGATCCCTTGTATCAGTTAAGAGCGTGAGTCAGCTACAAACTGCTAATGAGGAACATTTTATGCCCAAAATATACACAGACCCTGGCTGGTTATAACTAAATCCATTGCTTCTCTTTGATATGCTGTGCACATTTTTCTCTTACTCATGATGTAAGAGTAAAATACAGAATAATAACAAATGCCTTCATTACTGGTTCCAATCTTGTCATCTACAAGTTGTGTGAATTTAGTCAAGCTGGTCAAATTTAGTATTCTTTAATTATAGTTTCCTTTTCTGAAAGGCAATAATTGAAGTGAAATGATATTGATATACAAAGGCTTTAAAAATCCTAGGCATTGATTTTAAGACAGCAATTCTGTCCAGCTTTAGAAATGATCTTTTTCCATTTTCACATCTAAAAATTTAAAAAGAAATTTCTAAATGTACACATTCATGTCATCTCTTTGCCTACCTGTGCTTGCTCTATTGATGGTTACAAAGAATATGGAGCAATTCTAAATGGCTGGTGTGGGCAGGGTCTAAAGCCAACTACCCTTAGTTTCTAAGTGTGTATTGAGAACTGAGTCTGTGCTGAGTTCATTGATAGATGTGGAGAATATAATGATTAATAAATAAGATAGCATCTCTCGAGGAGCTCATATTTATTGAGGAAACACTGTCAACTGACTTATAGGTTTTTAAAGACAATAGGTCCTTGAAAAGAAAACTATTTGTAAATGCATGTTAAGGAATAGTACCCAGCAGAATTCAGACCAGTTAGCACATTTTCATCAACTTTTTCATATGCCAAAGTTATAATGCTTAGCTATGAGATGTGTTGTCAGTACATGAAGCCTACAATATCTAAACAATTGCACTCCTAGATATTTGGGACATGAATATGATAAGCTGTACTGCATTGGAGCTAATTAGAATCAATACAAATCTGATGAAATTATTTACCTGTCACAGTCAATTGTGGTCATACAATCCTGTAAAACTGATGTCAAAGCTGGATATGATATTGCCCACTGGAAATTCCAGCACTCTGGGAGACTGAGGCAGGGTGACTGCAAGTCAGAGCCAAGCTTTGGCAACTTAGTGAGACCTTTTCTTGAAATAAATGTTAAAAAAGGGCTGGAGAGATACTTCGGTGATAACTGTATTAACGTGCACACTTATGCATGGCACACACACATGCACACACAAAACTGCAATCAGGGAAGGAATGAATATTTCAAACATAGCTTATTTAAGACCAGGTATTCAAAGATTCAATGAAGATGGTCAATCCCTTCCTGGAAAATTTTCTGGTATCCCAACTAATAGAAACAAAGCAGTTATGTGTAATTGTAGTGTAGATAAATTCAAAATAAAAGAAAGATATTGACTTGCATGAAATATGGCAAGGTGAAAAGACTATTTTTTTAAAGGTCTTTTGAGGACTACCCAAGATAAGAGTCTTTTAATGCTCATAAATACTATGTCTGATGGTGCAGGTTGAATATTCCTAATCTGGAAATCAAAAATTTTCCAAAATCCCAAAACTTTGGCAATGCTAGCATAACAGCAAAAATTTCACATCTGACTTTCTGTTACAGGTAAAAGCACACTAAAATTATTGTATAAATTATATCTATATCTATATATGAAACTTTAGTTAATTTCATGCTTGGACTTAGGTCTCATCTTCAATCTATTTTATTTTGTATATACAATTATTTCAAAATCTGAAAAATATCTGGAATCTGAAACACTCCTGGTCTTGAGTACTTTAGATGAGGGATGTTCAACCTGTGTGTGGTTGCCAGTGGCAACATTCTTCAAGGAGAGAAAGTATGTGCTTCAGGCCAAAGTGAATAACCTTGGCTCCTCCACACATATTTTTCCTTGTAAATTAATAAATGTT
>RJWM01043383.1:0-13814 GCA_004363535.1 Dasyprocta punctata
TGCCCTTCTCGTTCTCCTCCCAAATTAACTAATTTTTTAAAAAGCCGGGTGTGGTGGCGCACGCCTTTAATCCCAGCACTCTGGAGGCTGAGGTAGGCAGAGCATTGTGAGTTCGAGGCCCGCTTGGGCTACAACGGGAGTGCAAGGCCAGCCTTAGCTACATAGTGACCCGGCCTCAGAAAACTGGGGCTGGGGGTTTGGCTCAGCAGCTTAAGCGCCTGTCTGGCAGGCTCGAGCTTGAGAGTTCGATCCCGCCGAAAAATAAATAAATAAATAAATAAAGGCGTGTGCCACCACGCCCAGCTGTTTTGTTTAGTTTTTGTGTGTTTTTCTTTTTTTTCTCTCTCTTGTTTGTTTTGTTCTATTCAGTTTGTTTGTTTTTTTGGTTTTTTTTTCATACCAGGGATTGAACTCACAACCTCGAGCCTGCCAGGCAGGCAGTTATGCCACTGAGCTAAATCCCCGGCCCTGTTTTTTCTATTCTTTTCTTTTTTTTTCTGGCACCAGGGATCAAACTCACAACTTTGCACCTGCCAGACAGGCGTGTAAACCACTGAGCCAAGCGCCAGGCCCTTCTGGCCCTATTTTTTGAGACAGGGTCTCACTATGCAGTTCAGGCTGGCCTTGAACTCACTTTGTAGCCCAGGCTGGTCTTGAACTCACAACGGTCCTCCTACCTCAGCCTCCTGAGTGCTCGGATTACAGGCATGCACCACCACACCCGGCTCTCTTTCATTTTTTTTTATGAGTGTGAAAGTGGTTCCTAACCTCTTTGTGGGTGTGGTTCTGTTTTGTTCTACCTTTTATCTCTTCCACTTCTCTTTCAATCTACTGCACCAATTTCCCCAAGTTGGCAGGACCCATCTTTGTCCACCAGCCTTACTTGTAATCTCTTTCTCTTTTTCCACTTCTCTATTATCTCCTTAATCCACTTGATTTTTATTTATTTATTTATTTATTTAATGGCACCAGGGATTGAACTCACAACCTTGCACCTGCCAGGCAGGCACTTAAGCTGCTGAGCCAAACTCCCAGCCCTGGTTTTTTGAGGCAGGGTCGCACTATGTAGCTCAGGCCGGCCTTGAACTCACAACACTTCTCCTACCTCAGCCTCCCAAGTGCTGAGATTAAAGGCATGCGCCACCATGCCCAGCTTTTTTTTTTTTTTTTTTGTAATCACAGTAACTCTGTAGTGTAATTTCAAATCAGGGATTATGATGCCCCTGCCTTGCCTTTGCTGCCCAGAATTGCTTTTTTTTTTCCCCCTCCAAAATTGTTTTCATACTCTAGGTCTCTTCTGGTTCCAAATTAATTTTAGGAATGTTTTCTCTAATTCTGTGAGATACTCTATTGGAATTTTGATCAGGATTGCACTAAATCTATATAACAATTTTAGAAGTATGGTCATTTTCACTATATTGGTTCTTCCTACCCAAGAGTAAGGAATATTTTTTCATTTTCTGATATCCTCTTCAATCTCCTTTTCCAGAGTAATGTAGTGTTTTGTTTTGTTTTTGATTTTTTGTTTTGGTACCAGGGATCAAACTCACAACCTCGTGCCTACAACGCAGGCATTTACACCATTGAGCTAGATCCCCAGTCCTGTTTTTTGAGACAGGGTGTCACTGTGCAGTTCAGGCTGGCCTTGAACTCACTTTGTAGCCCAGGCTGCTCTCGAACTCACAAGAATCCTTCTTGCCTCAGCCTCCCCAGTGCTGGGATTACAGGTGTGCGCCACCACACCTGGCTTTGTTTGTTTTTTGAGACAGGCTTTCCCTATGCAGTTCAGGCTGGTTTGAATTCACTTTGTAGCCCAAACCAGGCTTGAATTGCAGCAATCCTCCTGCCTCAGCCTCCCAAGTGCTGGGATTCCGGGAGTGTGCCACCATGCCTGGCAACTGTAGTTTTCAATGTAGAGGGCTTTTACTTCCTTTGTTAGATTATTTCCTAGGTATTTCAATTTTTTTGGATGCTATTGTGAAAGGTATGGTTTCCCTAATTTCTCTCAGTGAGTTTGTTACTCATGTACAGGAAGGCTATCAATTTTTGACTGTTGACTTTGTATCCAGCTATGCTATTGAATTTGGTTATTAATACTAGAAATCTTGGGCTGGGGATTTAGCTCAGTGGCCTAAGTGCCTGCCTGGCAGGTGAGAGGTTGTAATTTTTGGAGTCTTCTATGTAGAGTATCATGTCATCTGCAAATAATGCTAATGGAACTTTCTTCATTTCCTATCCTTATTTCTTTTTGTCTCTTGTCTAATTGCTCTGGCTAATGTTTCCAGACCTATATTGAATAAGAGTGATGGCAGTGGACATCTTTCTCTTGTTCCTGATTTTGGAATGAAAGCTTTCGGTTTTTGTCCATTTAGTATGATGTTGACTGTTGGTTTGTCATAGATGGCCTTTATCACACTGAGATAAAGATTATTTATTCCAGTTATCTGTAGGGTTTTTATGAATGGGTATTGGGCTTTGTCAAACACTTTTTCTGCATCTATTGAGATGATCATGTGACTTTTGTCTTTGGTTCTGTTAATATGGTGTATGTCTTAGTTACTTTTCTCTTGTTGCTGGGACAAAATACTTGATACCCAAAGTGAAGGAAGGAGCCAGGCGTGGTGGCGCACGCCTTTAATCTCAGCACACGGGAGGCTGAGGTAGGAGAAGCGTTGTGAGTTCGAGGCTGGCTTGGGCTACAACGGGAGCACTTGACCCTACCTCAAAAAAAATAGGGCCTGGTTCCAGGAAAATGGCGGAGTAGTAGGATGCAGGGAAAAAATAAATAAATAAACAAACAAATAAAATAAAAGGATGCAGGGAAAACAGCCTCTCTGAGAGACACCGTCTAGATGTGGGAACACACCACCTTGAGGAAGACAAAAAGGAGGGAAATGGGTTCCTTGGACCCAGGAAGAGCCTGAAGTCCGAATCGAACCCCACAGAAGAACAAAAAGAAAAAAATTCAACTAAGAAGAAGGTGATAGCTGGCGGAGCCTTCACCCGGAGCTGGACTCACTACGTGAGGGGAGCTGTTGGAGCCCAGCGGTGCACGGTCGTCGTGTTGGTGGCGGCTGGTGACCCTGGGACTTGGTGGAGGAGAGCGGTGGGCGCGGAGGACTGTGCTGGCTGGTGGTGAGTGCGGAGGGCTTGGTCCTCCTGCAGGAGAGCGATTTGCTGGAAGCTATTCCTGAGTCGGACCAGATATGCCTGGGGCTAAAACTGTTGCTGGTTTCTCCCAGCAGTTCCTAGCTGGGCACAGACCCGCGGAGACTGCTTGGATGGCTGCGAGCCCGAGGAGGCTGCTCTCAGGGCAGGCCTGCTAAGGTTGTCTACTACTCCATCCACGAACAGTTGCTGGCTTGTGGTGGTACAGTGCCACAATTTAGGTTGCTGTCTCCACAGGCTGTTTACCAGTGAATCCAGGGAGAACCCAGGAAGTGGACTCTTTTTTTTTTTTTTAAGTGTGAGTGTGGTTTCTGTCCTCCTTTTGGGCCTGGTCTTGTTTTATTCTCTTTTCTGTCTCTTTTGGCTTTCTTTCCCCTCAGTTTTCTGCAGTGGTTTCCCTGAGTTGGTGGCCCATCTTTGTTCTCTAACCTACTTGCAGTCTCTTTTCTCTTTTCCCACTTTTCTGCTTTTTCTTAAATTCATTTTGGGTCCTCACTCTTGGGGACTGAATTAACATTTTCTGAACCTAAGTATTGTATATGATTGTTTTGCATCCTGTTGTATGGATATAAGCTCAGTTTATATGGTTGGGGGTTGTAAATCAGGGGTTGGATCAGTTTACTGTTTGGTTGACTGTGTTTGGTGCTGTGGGTGCCACTGTAGCCAGAACTGACTTGATTGAACTGGATAGCTGTTGGCCTTGCTGGTTCAGCACTGGGATTGACTGGGGGTCACAGAGAGGGCTAGGCATGGTGCCAAGAAACTAGGGACTGGGCTAGGCGAGCAGTGGTTTCTCATTTCTGATAAACTAAGGAGGTGGGATTTTCCAATAGACTCGGAGCCCAAGAACCAGTTACACCTGGAAGGTATCTCTGGGAAGTGCTCATCACCTGACAGTCCTTAATACCACCAATAAAGTAACCCACTGCAGGTATCTAACAGGTATCACTTTAGGAATTAAACTAAAAAAGAAAAGAAATGAGAAGACACTTAAACAGGTCACAACCCCAGACACCCAGTTCACCAAAAGCAAACCCAGGGGGCAATGAGGCCGGAAAATCTGAAAGCCCCCTACAAGGTTTCTTAGAAGTGGTAACAAAGCAGTTGAATGAGGCTTTGGAAAAAATGAAATCAGAAATAATTACTCGAATAACCACAGAGACTACCAAAATATACACCATGCTTAGTGATGTTAGGGCAGATACAGACCAAAAAATAAACAAGCTTCAGCAAATGATGGAAGGACAACATAGGAAGCAAATGGATTCCATAAAGCAGATTCAAATAGATATCCAGGAGAATAGGAACTCTGTTGAAAGTATTCAAAGCAGATTAAGCCAATGTGAGGACAGGATCTCAGATATTGAAGACAGGCTCATAGTTAGTGACCAGGAAAAGAAAGATTCTTCAAGACTAGCAAGGGATCATGAGATACTAATCCAGCAGTTGCTTGACGAGACAAAGAAAAATAACTTAAGATTAATTGGAGTCAGTGAACAAGCAGGAGATACTACAAATGACATTAAAAACATCCTTACAGACACTGTGTCAGAAAATTTTCCTGGCAGAGAAAAAGAATTTGATATACAAATAAGTGAGGCCTATAGAACCCCAATTAACAATGATTAAAAAAAATCTACTTCCAGGCATATCATAGTCAAGATTTCAGAAATTCAACACAAGAATAAAATTTTAAAAGCTGTAAGGGAAAAGAAACAAATCACCTATAAAGGAAAGCCCATCAGAATTACAGTGGACTTCTCAGCACAAACTCTCAAGTCAAGGAGAGCTTGGAGTGAAGTACTCTAAGTTCTAAAAGAAGACAACTTCCAACCCAGACTGATGTATCCTGCAAAACTGTCTTTCAAAATAGAGGGAGAAACAAAATACTTCCATGATAAGGAACAGTTGAGGAAATTCATGACCACTAAACTAGCACTTCAAAATATTTTGAAGGACATTTTAGAAAGGGATGACAAGTACTACAGCTCTACGAATCCCAATAGAAGGAATCCACCAGGAAAAAAGAAAATAACATGATAAAGATAAGTCAATACATATCAGTTTTAACCATCAATGTTAATGGTCTTAATTCATTAGTCAAAAGACATAGACTGGCAGAATGGATCAAGAAGCGAGATCTAACAACATGCTACATATAAGAAATACATTTAATTTAGAAAGATACTCATAGACTGAAAGTCAAAGGATGGAAAACAATACTCCATGCAACAGAAGTCCAGAAAAAAGCAGAGGTGGTTATTCTGTTTGCAGATAAAGTTAATTTTAAGCTAAGACTGATTAAGAGAGACAAAGAAGGTCATTATATATTGGTAAGGGAACAATTTAAGAGGAAGAGATAATAATGCAACAAACACTAGTCCACTTAGTTATATAAAACAATTATTAATTGACATGAAAATTCAAGTAAGCCTTAATACAACTGTATTGGGAGACCTCAATACATTGCTGTCACAAAAAAACAGGTGTGGAGTTCTTGGGATCCTCTGGGTAAAGTATCATGTCATCTGAAACAAAATCTATGTATATAAAAAATTTGGTGCGACAGAGAAAAAGAATTTTGAGTAAAATGTAATTTTTTTAGGGTCACCTTCAGATTTTATTTTTAATGTGAAATGTTCATTTGAAAACAATTGTGTTTACAGTTAGTTAATGTTTCATGTCCGTATTTTTTTGCCTTAAATAATTTTCGGGAATATCCAATATGCTGATGATTGTTGCTGTTTTGTTGGTTGGGGTGAAATTGTTATGTTTTGATTTATTGTTCTCCTTTTGTCTAAAAACAACAACAACAACAAAAAACTAGGGCCTGGAGTTTGGCTCAATGACTTAAGCACCTGTCTGGCAGGTGCGAAGTTATGAGTTCCATCCCTGTGCCACACAAAAAAAAAAAGCTACAGAGCTGATAGAGGAAAACATTTCTTCTCTCATGTCAAGGATTACTGTGCTGAAACTGTTAATTATTTTATTTAGCCATATGAGATTTCTTTTGCTAACCTGCGAGTTCAATCCCCGGTGCCACAAAAAAAAAAAAAAAAAAAAAAAAAAAAAAAAAAAAAAGTGAAGGAAGGGAGAGTTTATTTAGCTCACAGTTTGTGGAGGTTTCCTAATTAGCTGGCTCCAAGTCAGGGTGGCACATGGCAAAGAGCAACTGTTCATGACAGCAGAAAACAGCACAGGCAACAAAAGCTAAAGGGGAGGAGCAAGGAGAGAAGACTCTTTCTGCCCTTTATATTGTATGTAGACCACACCCACTTGGGTGCACACTCACACCCATAATCCCAGCATTGGACCATGAGTCATTCACAAACTCTAGAAGCATGCCTCCCTGACTGCATGAGGCTTTAGGGAGACATCCAGACTCAAACCATAACAGTGTATTCCATTTATTGATTTACATATGTCAAAGCATCCCTGCATCCTGGGATGAATCCCATTTGTTGTAATGTATAACCTTCTTGATGATTTGCTGCATTCTGTTTGCCAGTATCTTACTAAGGATTTTTGCATCTCTGTTTATTAGGAAGATTGGCCTGTAGTTCTCTTTTTTGGTTGGATTCTTCTCTGGTTTTTTCCAGGAATGACTTTGGGAGTGTTACTTCCCTTTCAATTTCATTAGAGAGTTTAAGAAGCAGTGGCATTAATTCCTTTCTAAATTTCTTGTAGAATTCAGCAGTGAATCTGTCAGGGCCTGGCCTTTTCTTTGTTGGTAGGTTTTTAATTACATCTTCAAAGCGGGGCGTGGTGATGCATGCCTTTAATCCTAGCACTCGGAAGGCTGAGGTAGGTGGAGCATTGTGAGTTTGAGGCCGGCTTAGGCTACAATGTGAGCGCAAGGCCAGCCTGAACTACACAGTGCGACCCTGGCTCAAAAAAATCAGGGCTGAGAGTTTGGCTCAGTGGCTTAAGTACCTGCCTGGCAGATGTGAGGTTGTGAGTTTCATCCCTGGTACAAATAAAAAAAGAAAAAATTACATCTTCAATTTCATTGACTGATATTGGTTTATTCAGAATTTCTATATCTTCTTGATACAGCTTTGGTAATTCATATGTATCTAGGAATCTGGCCATTTCCTTCTGTGTTTTCCACTTTATTACAATACAATTTGGGGTGGGAAATGTCTTTTTGTTGGTACCAGGGATCAAACTCAAAATCTCATGCCTGCCAGGCAGGCGCTTAAGCCACTGAGCCAAACTCCCAGCCCTAAATTTTTGAGACAGAGTCGCACCATGTTGCTCAGGCCGGTCTTGCTCACGTAGCCCAAGCCAGCCTGGAACTCACAACGCTCCTCCTACCTCAGCCTCCCGAGTGCTGGGATTAAAGGCTTGCGCCACCATGCCTGACTGTCTTTTTGTCTTTTTTTTTTTTTTTTTGGTGGCACTGGGGATCAAACTCACAGCCTCCCGCCTGCCAGACAGGCGCTTAAGCCAAACTCCCAGCCCCAGTTTTTTGAGACAGGGTCGCACTATGTAGCTCAGGCCGGCCTTGCGCTCCTGTTGTAGCCCAAGCCAGCCTGGAACTCACAACACTCCTCCTACCTCAGCCTCCCGAGTACTGGGATCTTTTTGTCTTTTTGAGACAGGGCCTCCCTATGTAGTTCATGCTGGGCCTTGAACTTGCTTTGCAGCCCAGGCTGGGTTCCAATTTGCAGCAATCCTCCTGCCTCAGTCTCCCAAGTGCTGGGATTACAGGTGTGTACCACCACACCCAGCCTCAGGGTTTCATATTTTGAGTCAGGATCTCTTTATGTAGCCCAGGTTGGCCTTGAACTCACAATCCTCCTGCCTCAGACTCTGCAAGTGCTGGGATGACCTGCCTGCACCACCACTGCCCGTTATTTCCCCTTTTCCCATATCGGGAATTGAACCTAGGGCCTTTGTGCTCAGCTACATAAGCAGCCCTTTTAAATTTTTATGTTGAGATAGTACTGCTCAGTTGCCCTGGTGGGACTCGAATTTGCAATTTTCCTGCTTCAGTCTCCCTCAATGCAGGGATTACACCCTTTCACCACCATACCTGGCTTGTTTTCCTTTTTAAAAAATTAACAAGAGGCAAGCACAAGGTCCTGAGTTCAATTTCCGGTACACCCTCCCCACCACCAAAAATTTAACAAGGAACTACTAGGGAGGTTGAGGCAAGAAAATCCCAAATTCAAGAGGAGCCTGGACTAGGTTGAGAGACAATCTCAAAAAACAAAAAAGGGTAGTTCAGTGGTGGAATCTTCCGCCCCTTGGTTCAATCCCCAGTAACACCCACACACACAAACACAAATACACGCACGGACACCCAACACCACCACCACCACCACACATCACTCACGTAATCAGAGAGGGGCCGCAGAACACCAGAGGGCCGACTTCAGAGCATCTGACGGTGTGTGGCTACCTGAGCCCGTGCCCCATTCCGCTAAACACGTCCTCAGGCGCAGTGTAGCCTCGCAGCCCCTAGAGGTCGCCAAGCCCCCATCTTAGACAGCCTGGCGGCTTCTGGGACAAAGGCGGGCCACGCGGACTGCGCGGCCCGGGACTTTGGAGCCTCGCTGCGGGGCGGGCGCCCCAGGGGCTCGCGTGAAGTCAGTGGCAGCGGGAACCCGCCCCCCAGGCCGGCCATGTGGTGTTGGGGTCCTAGGGAGTTTTCATTACCTGCTACCTGCCTTGGTCCCTAAAGGAAGCGGCTCTGGATCCCCGCGGCACTGCGAGGAGCTGTCCCTGACCCCAGGCCTCCTCTGGGGACTTTGCCGCCCCTCGCGCGCCTGGGAGGTCCGGGACGAAGGGGGCTCGTGACCAGGGAAGGCCAAGTGTCAGGGTTGCTCTCTCCACGGGTCGATGGGGTCCGAGGAGCCCCCATCTGGACCCACGCTGCGCCCAAGGACAGGAGTCCGCACAGCGAAGTACCAAAGAGTGCTGAGGAGACCCTAAGCTTGAGGCTAGCCGAGGCAATTTAGCGACTCAGGAAGGCCCTAGCTTTTGTTTTGTTTTGGGGGTGTTTGGTTTCAGGCTTGTTTTTAAAGACAGATCGGCCTCGAACTCGCCGCAGTCTTCCTGCCTCAGCCTCCTGAGTGCTGAGACGACAGCTTGCGCGGCCACGCCGCGGTGGCGGCACCGGGGTTGGAGCCCAGGGCTCCCGCCTGCTGAGGCGGCTCCCCCAGGCCCGAGAGCGCGGCAAATGCAGGAAACGCGGTTCCGCTGACATCTTACTTCATCGTCTCGTGGGGGCAAAAGGCAGCTCACCCTAGTATGTGGGCGGCCAAGTCTCCGGTCGGCCATCCAGAAAAAGCGGGGAAGTCTGCGACCCGAGAGCAGCTCAGGAAAGCTAAGCCTCTGCCAAGGACGCCTCCACCCCTGTGCAGAGCGGAGAAACGGCGGCGCGGCGCCCCTCTCGGCCCGGAAGAGGAGAGGAGGTGACCCCAGGCCGGGTGGAGGTGAAGACGGGGGCTCGTAGCTGCCAGACCTTATCTGCATCACAAAGCAGCCCTGCCGCTGCGCGCCTCCTCCCCCAACGCTCCCCAGCCCCTCTCTGTTCAAACAATGCGGTGCGGAGGGCACTCCCTCGGCCTCCTCCGTCAGCCGCGCAGCCCGCCGCTGGCCGCTGCGCAAGCCAGGGGAGGCCGCTTATTTTGCAAAGGAAGAAGGCTCTGTTCAAAGCCAGCCGGGAGGAGGCTCGGCCTCAAGTCTCGGCTCCCTGCTTGCAGGCGTGCAAGGGTGTTTATAGGAAGGGGGGGCGGGGGCAGGGGACAATGCGGATCTCCACACCTGCTTTGTCACTTGCAGCCACATCAGCTCTTTGTCCCCTTTCTTGTGGAAAGGACATTGGCTCGGGCCTCCTGGGGCCCGCCATCTGCATATTCTGTGCATTCCTAGCAGCTGAGAACGGGAGGGGGTGGGGTCCTGTGCTCAGCAGGCGGAAGCTTGAAGGAGTCACTCATGGTATCTCTGCAAGAAAAGAAATCTCGCCTTGAAAGTTCCATATTCCCTGGCGCGGGGGCCCATGTCTGTAATCCCTGCACTAGGAAGGCTGAGGCAAGAGGATCGCTGCGAGTTTAGGCCAGCCTGGGTGCCATGGTGAGTTCAAGGCCAGCCTGAACTGCAGAGAGACGCTGTCTCAAAGTTCCATTTTGAGCTTCTGCTTACATCGGGTTATTCCATGTATTAAAATGATCGAAGCTTCCAAGGGTAAATTTCAGTCTTTCCTGCAGCCTAGAGCTGCCTCATCCTGCCTGGCCTTGCCCAGACACGGGCCCCAAGATTTCTAAGGCCCTGGGACTGGCGGGTATAGACACCACCCCAGGGCGCTCCCATGGGGTGCTCGCACTGCCGGAAGTGTTGCAGTTTCCTGCCTCAGTTTCTCCTGGGGCTTTGGCTAGGTAGGAATCGCACGACTCGCACCAGAGTCTCTCATAGTGTTACAGGAAAACTGAGTTAGACAAAATATTATAGGCAGTCAGATAGGGCTAGGCCCTCAAAGGAACCAGTGCAGAACTTCAGATACCTTGTAACCTCTGAGGAGACAGGCACCTCCTGCTGTGGGCCAGATATCAAGACAAAAAGCAGAACAAATACAACCGCATCCTAAGGGTCAACAGTCCAAATAGTTCTCTATCACCCTGAGGAAGTCAGGAGTCAGCATCCCAACCCCCTACAGGAAGAGTCACTGCTATTAAGCATCTCCGCTTACTGTGTGACTCCTTTCCCCATTTGTGCTTGATTTAATCAATTTTACCTGAGCAATTAGTCTTATTGGTTAACTATAGTTATGTCCCACCTTATGCCCAACCTGCAGGTTCCATTTTCCCCGCCTTGGACCCGTCTAACCTCATGGTTTTACTGTATAAAAGTCCCTAAAAATGACAGAGTCCTTGGCAACCCGCTCGGGCCCCCTTCTGTCCCTCAGACAGAAGCTTTCTTTCTCTCAATAAATATATTCTGCTCTTACCCTCCGTTGTTCCTAAAATTCATTCTTCAATTTTTAGAGAACACGAACTCGCGCCGGACATATAGTAGGTTGAGAGTTTCATTCCCCGATATCATTTGGAGGTCTGGGATCATTTTTCCTATATCAGTAGCATATAGAAATCTCTGTATTAGCCATGCACAACTTTTAACTTCCCCTACAAGAGCCAGCTTAGGGGGTCAGTGATGCTTAGGATGCTTTTCAGTTTTTTACCCTAACATTGTTTTAGTTGTCAGGCTGAAGCTGGAGATAAGCATTGATCACCAGCGGTGCTCCCTTCCACCCCTTTTGATCCATCAGACTTGCTTGGAGCCGATGCCAGAAAACCACTCATCGAGAATCCTGCCTGTTGTTAAGCCACCGCCAACTGCGCAGCGCAGCGACTCTGGTGGCTTCTAGGGGAGCTGGACATGACAGAGATGCAACAGCTGCTTGCCCCAGGAAGCAAGGGCTTCCTCAGAGGTTTCAGGCTTAACAAACAAAACAAAAGGATATAAGGATGAGTGCTTATGTGTTATCCAGCAGAAGTTTTTTTATTATAGTACTGAGGATGTGACTCAGGAGGATTCTCCCACTGAGCTACATCCCCAGCCCTCTTTTTTCTTTTTTTATTTTTTTTGAGACAGGGTCTTGCTATGTAGTCCAGGCTGGCCCTCAATTTACAGTGATCCTCCTGCCTCAGCCTCCTGAGCGCTGGGATTACAGGTGTGTGCCACCACACCCGGTTAGCCCTTTTTATTTTTGAGATAGGATCTTGCTAAATTCCCCAGGCCAGACTTAAACTCTCAATCTTCCTGCCCCAGCCTCTCAAATAGCTAAGATTACAGGTGTGTACCATCATGCCTGGTTCACATTGTTATGGGGAAACTAACTCCCAACCTGGTAGACGACAGATGTGCCAAGTTCTCGGTTTCACAACATCGAGGAATGAAGTTGCGAACCAAAGAAATCAGAAGATTGGAAATAAGAAGAGAAGAATAATTCCTGGACTTCCAGGAGGGGTCTCAAATGGGGTGGCCACTGAGGGTGTTGGTCAAGAGTAATTAATACAGCAAAGTCACAGTGTGGGCACAACGTGGGTCAAAGTGCCACCAACCTATAGGATTAAAGTATAGCTGCTTAGCTAATATTGTTCCAGTAGGGAAGCAGGTCCCATCGCAAGGGTGCATGGGAAGAACAGAGGCACTTTGGGAAAAGGATGGGTCTGGATGCTCTGGGCACCCACTTGGGCCTCTGATACCTATCTGGACTTCCTGGACCAGCTGGTGCTAATTACAATATAATCTCAAATTACTGCTTATCACTTCGGCAGGGCTACAGACCTAGCTATTGTGTCTCTCTCCTGCGGCTTGGCCTTCAGATGCACCTCCAGCCACAATTGCGATGTCCTTATTTTCCTGCTGACTTACTTGAGAGCCCCATCCCTTAGCATTAATTTTACGACACAGAAAAAAGATCACACATTTTAAAATATATCATCTAAAACCAGGCACGGTGGTGCACACTTATAATCCCAGCACTCTGGGAGGCTGAGGCAGGAGGGTGGCAAGTTTGAGCCCAGCCTGGACAATTTAGGAAACCCTGTCTCAAAAACAAAACAAAATAAAACAAAACAAAGGACTAGGTGATATAGCTCAGTGCAAAGGCCCTGGGTTCAATCTGTAGAGCAGCAAATATGTGTAGTATGCATAATTTATTGGAGTTCATTCACTAATATCAACTTTTTTTGGTTTCTTTTGTTTTGTGAGGGTTTTTTTTTTTTTTTTTTTTTTTTTGGTACCGGGGATCAAGCTCACAACCTTAAGCCTGTCAGGCAGGCACTTAGGCCACTGAGCTAAATCCCCGGCCCTAATTTTTGAGACAGGGTCTCATATGCAGTTCAGGCTGGCCTTGAACTCATTTTGTAGTCCAGGCTGGTCTAAACTCCCAATGACCCTCCTGCCTCAGCCTCCTGAGGGCTGAGATTACAGGTGTGCGCCACCATGCCTGGCTGATTTTTGCCTTTGACTCTGTATCCAGCTATGCTACTGAATTTTGTTATTAATTCTAGAAGTCTTTTGGTGGAATTTTGGGGGTCTTCTCTTTTTGGGTGTCTTCTATATAGAGTAAAATGTCATCCACCAATAATGATAATTTAAATTCTCCCTTTCCTACCCTTATTCCTTTTATTTCTTTCTCTTGTCTAATTGCTTCAGCTAAAGTTTCCAAAATTGTATTGAATAAGAATGGTCACAGCGGACACCCTTGTCTCGTTCCTGATTCTTTAGAGTGAAAGCTTTCTAGTTTTGTCCATTTAGTATGATGTTGGCTGTTGGTTTGTCATAGATGGCTTTCATCACATTGAGATAAAGAAAAGGAACAGTTGATACTCACATGTTTACATTAATTTTGCATGTCTATATCTGTTAATCTAAACAACCCTTGTGAAGGTAGCAATATGTATGCAATATTGCAACCATTGTCAAATTCCTATCATCTTGCTTTTTTTTTTTTTTTGCGGCACCAGGGATTGAACTCACAGCCTCACGCCTGCCAGACAGGCGCTTAAGCCACTGAGCCAAACTCCCAGCCCTAGTTTTTTGAGGCAGGGTTGCACTATGTAGCTCAGGCCAGCCTTGAGCTCATGCTGTAGCCCAAGCCGGCCTTGAACTCACAACGCTCCACCTATCTCAAC
>RJWM01043384.1:0-13841 GCA_004363535.1 Dasyprocta punctata
ATGAATGCACACTTCTCAGAGAAAGAAATACAAATGGCAAATAAATATATGTAAAAAGGTTCAACATCAATAGTCATTCGGGAAAAGCAAATTAAAACAATGCTGAGATTCCATCTCACTCCAGAAAGAAAGGCCAAAATTAAAAAATCAACCAACAACAAATGCTGGAGGGGCTGTGGGGAAAAAGGAACTCTTCTCCTCTGTTGGTGGGAGTGTAGACTGCTGCAACCACTGTGGAAATCAGTGTGGAGATTCCTCAAGAAGCTAGAATTAGAGATCCCATTCAATCCAGCTATCTCACTTCTGGGCATTTTCCCAGAAGAATTGAAAACATCATACCACAGTGATATTTGTGCACTCTTGTTTATAGTAACCCAATTTGTAATAGCCAGATCTTGGAAATAACCCAAGTGCCCACCAATCAAGGAATGGATAAAAAAGATGTGGTATTTTTATACAATGGAGTATTACTCAGCTATTACAAAAGTTTGCATTATGACTTTTATAAGTAAATGGACCCAACTTTATATCATTCTCATAAGTGAGATAAATCAAACCCACATGTGTAAATACCCTATTGTCTCCCTAGTGTAAGAAAATGAAAAAGTATATATGATCCAAAATCTATAGTAAGTAGTATGTAAGGGCAAAAACTGCTCAAAAAGCAAAAGTAATTAGGAAGGGAAAAGGGGGAAAGACTGTAGGGAAAAGGAAAAAATATAAATCTGTATATATGTATATGTAAGATAACTAAAACGAATATACTGCTGAATGTATTAGTTATTGAGAAAAAACGATTAATACTCATATAATTAGAGCAATTTTGCATTTCTGTATCTGTTAATGTAAACAACCATGTTGCAGCTGATGATACACAATAATGCAACTATTGTCAAATTTCTATCTTCCTGTTTTGTGAATCTATAATGTTATTGTTGTGTATTTGCTCTAGTCATTTGTTTCTCTCTTTTGCTTTTTGTCTTTCCTATATGCATCTTTTTTCTCTTATATATATAAAGAAAATTGGACACCCATTCCCTAAACCTATCAACTGGTTTTTTGCTAGGCCAGGAATAGTGATCTCAAAAGTATATACTTTACTAAATACTGTAATACATCTTTACTGGTATCCATGCTTCTCATTCTATTCATCTCTTTCCTCTCCACTGCTTTCTTCTATAGATGCCTCACCCCATCCTCCCCAGATATTGAGTTCTACCTCTTCAAGTCAGAAAATTCACCAGACTCCACGTTGGTTTCTTCTCCCCATGTTACAGGCTGGATATTCTCAAAGTTGTAGGAATTAAAACCTCACCTCACTTGTTTTGCATTTCTGGGGCATCTCTGTTCATTGTTACCAGATGTTCATAATCTTCCCAAATTTGGTGTGTGGGATTTGGGACTAGGGAGTGTTTTGGGCCAGAGGGTATATCTGTGTCCTGTTTGCTCCACTTTGGATATTTTTGCATGTAAGTTTCTGTAAATGGTAAAGTATCATACCCTGATGTCTCCATGAAATCACCAAGGTGAATATTTATTGCAATAATCATCATGCATTGACTGCCAACTCTATGTAGGACACTAAGATTTAGGCAAATGATAGAAAAGAAACAAAGAAAGATGATGATCCCTGACTAAAAATGATCAAACTCTTCCTTCCCAGAAGGAATGCAAATGGTTACAGTCAGGCTACCAGTGAACAACAATGCTAGCCCTGTGAGAACTGCTATCAATCAGCAGGGAATGTCATCAAAAATGCCATTGGAGGCCTTCTTACGAGATCAGGAAGAGCAAATTGGAAAAATGACTCAGATTCTTCCCATCCCAGATTTTATTCGTTGTTCAAGGTTATCAACGATTAGTAAAACCACACAAAGGAATCTTTCTCCGACACTATTAAGTATGAGAAAGCTTAAAAACGGTGGAATATTAAGCACAAATGGTTGCCGACCACACAATTTGCAGCAGTCACTGATAGGCACCTTTTTTCTGCAAAGGTAGAAACAATGCCTGCTGCGCAACTGAGATATGATGTGTGCAGCTAGGCAACAGACGACGGAGGAGCATGCCCATCTCTGCAACACAACACTGCATGTAGGCTGGTCAGCAAGTTGGTTCCCGGGAGGTAGATGATATTGGTGCTCCTGTGTACGTGTGTGGTGGCAGACAGTTCATGAATTTACTGCAGGCTAGAAAGGAGTCACTGGTTGACCAGGAGGAAGGAGAGGCAGAAAAGGTCAGTGTCTGCCCAGAGCACTTGGTGGTAAATAGTGTCTAGATGGAGGGGTTGGGCACTTGGTTGGTGTCTTCACCATCCTCTACTGTAGCTGTTGTCTCCTGCTCGCCATTGTCAGGTTGGTTTGATGAATGGAGCATCTCATCACTGTTTGGTTCACTTGGAGTTAGTGTAGGCTGTGACCACAGTGGAGTTTCGTTAGAAATAAATCCCAAGTGGAAACCTTTCAAGCAGCACTTCTGAAGCAGATCTAGTGCTTTGGCCCTGTTGCTGTGGTACTTCTGTTCCCACTGGGTGGTAAGAATGTTGAAATATCGTAGCTGCTCAAAAAAGCGAAGATAGCTGAAAGAGGTACTGGAAGGAAAAATTCGTTCAAATTGACCACGACGAGAAAATTCATCCTCCATCTCAACCAGAATCCGAACATCATCTGATGTTAGGACATCCAGCACAGATGCATAGGCGGTCTGGTCCAGACTCTTCTGAGCCACGTAATAAGCTTTTTTCATCTTCTGTGCAGCAAGGTACTCTGAAGTTGCGGGATAAGTGTCCGCAGGGCAACTGGATGAGCCCTCAGGCAAACTGCTAGAGGTACAGGAGGTGGAAGCCACCTCCTCTGTGTTGGGCAGAACAAACCCTGCCAGGTTCAGAAGGTCACGGATCATCTGGCCTTTGATACTGACATCCAGTGGAGAGTTGGAGTGGAGGCTGGGTGAAACGTTGACTTCCAGCACCCAGGGTTTGAGGTTCTCATCCAGGATAATGTCAAAACCAAACAGCTCGTGGCAGCTGTAGGATCGCCGGACATACATCTTGAGCAGGTTGGTCACATAAGGTTCTGATGAGATGATGGTTTTTACAACAATATCCTTTATCTTATTCCAGACAGTTTCACTCCTGACTCCTTTTTGGTTGAGGTATTTCCACAACGCTTTTAGAGCCCATTTGTGGCCCTGGCAGACCCTTTCATCTGCATTGGTCTGGTACTCAGTATTCCTTTTATTGATGCTATAGTTGGTCAGATGCATGAACTTGTTTCCAAGGTTCTTCAAAGAAGTGGAATATTTGCAACTGGCAAAACGCACAAGTCCATCGGAAAAGAGGTATATTCGTAGAGGATCATAGGAAGTGACGTAAACGTAGATCCGCAGATCAAACTTTGTGTCGTTGATGAGGTATGGGTTCTGTAGATACCTCTGTACCAGGAGGGGCCTGCGTTTGGGGAGCTGACTCCACTTGTAAATGACCTGAATACCAGTGCCTCGAGCTGATGCTGGTGGCTTCACAATCCATTTTTCATCGGGGTTGCCCTCCCACACTTTGCGTAGCACCTTTGCATCTTGAGGCAGTATAAAAGACTGGGGGATGAAATTAAATTCTTTCTTGCCAAAGCGGTTCTGCATCCGAGACAGGTTGCACCATAACTGATCTTTCCGCCCAATCTGGAATGAGCCAGGGAAATGGTTGAACTTCTGATGTTCTCGAATGGTTTTGAAATCGGTACACTTCATGTGGCGACTCCAGCAGCCGAGCCAATCATCATTTGTCTTGCTGATTAAGAAATGCGAGCGCTCCACGATCTGCTTCACGATGCAAGGTGTTACTGTACTCATCTTCCATCTGAACTGCTTCCTCAGTCGCCAGGGAAGTTTCTCTACTTTCTCATTCTGTGTACCGAAATAGATAGTTGGACGGACATTAGCAAAAATGCTGGGTGTGAGGGCCGGAGGGGCAACATTCTCAGCACCGGAAAGGTCTTTGGTCTGACTTTCTGTGCAACCCTGAGAGGTCATTGTCACTGGCCCCCTGGGAGTGACATTTAATGGTAAGCTCTCATCCTCCTCGTCTGCGTTCTCATCATGGCTGAAGCTGTCTTCCAATTCATTTACTATCTGTTGTGTATCAGCAGCCTCTGTCTGGTCTGCCTGATAGTGGTTGTCTACATGAACAGTGGGTAAATCCATAGGTTCCTCAGGCTCCTTCTTCCTGGACTGACCTTGATGGATGGAAGTCAACTGAGTGGCCACTTCACCTCTGCCAACTGGCTGAAGTGAAGAAGGAAGAATGGGGAGAATGGGAACTTTGTCTTTTCCAGTTGGTAGGGGGTCAGTTACAGACCCACAGGCAGGGCTAGGGTTCAGCCAGTTGGCATGTGAGGCATTCTTGCTACAATGTGCTATACTGTCCAATCTTGAGGTATCTGAGGCTCCAGGTAAGATCTTCCTGTCTGGTCTAGCATACTGTTGAGAAGAATGTCGGCCTAGCAAAGGAGGCTTCCACCGCCTGCTCCTGTTGAGGCTCCACTGGAAGTCTGAGCTCCCCAAACCAGACTGTCCAAGTTTGTACCCTTGCTGTGGTTTCTTCTCAAAGTCCTTTGCAGCCAACTTCTTCACAGCCTCGGTGAACGGAGGCTCTTTATGCAAAGCCTGGGAATTGGAGTTATCATTCAGTTTACAGGGACGAGGTTCTGCTCTTGTGCCTAAGATATTCCGGTTGTACTGAGAAGGGGCAGCGCCGATGATGGATGCGTTGAAAGAGCCAGGGGCAGGAAGGGTAATACGGTTAGTAGTATTATCTATGATGGTGCGAAATCTTTTGGGCACCCTACGGTTAAAAGTCGGGGGTGCACAGTTTCCAGTAACCCCCAAATTATGCAAGAAGCCCCGGTAAGTCTTTGGCGAGGATCCTGACTTGAAGCCCCCTGTAGCCTCAGAGAAAGGTGCTTTAATGATGTTTGGTTTCATGAAGATGTTGCAATTCAATGTAGGCTTCAAGGACAATGGTGGTGGAATCCTGCCCGTGATGGCAGGGGCCAGACTCTTCCTGACAGGTTTTGTTCCAGGTGTTTCTAGTGACAGGAACGGATCTGTGGATGGGGCCGTGGGGAATGCCGTGGAAGTAGAGGCTTCACTGTCATTGATACTGACGGGGAGCCTCTTCTCAGGGACAGTAAAGGGTCTTCTGTCTGATGGGGTCGAATGCAAACCGAAAGACTCCGGTTGGTGGGATGGCTTGTGCCTATTGCCAGCGCAGCGGTAAGGCAGGGTACTGCTGAACACGCCCGGGAGAGAGCCTAAGTGACTGGTGTTGTTATGGCGTGCAGTGATACCTGTGCTGCCAGAGCTACCTAAACAGCTGGAGCAAGGGAAATGCGCTCCCTGAGGTGGGAACCGGAAGATGCTTGGGCGCAGTCCTGGAGGCAGTGCGCCAGCATACCTCCTCTCCACCTTCCAGATTGGCCTCACCCGCTGATGGGCCCGAGACCAGGCTCTGTTCTCCGGGGGTCTCCCGGGTGGCGGGGCAGGCACGGGCCTCCCGGGTGGCGGGGCAGGCACTGGCCCTAAGGCATTGCGCTGCGTGGAGTTGTTTCTACAGCGGAAGCGGGGACTGTGGTGCTCTTCGCCCCCTGAAGCCATGTAAGGCCCACTTCACAGCCACAAGAACGTACGGCTTGGCTCAGAAGTGGTACTACCAACTATCAGGACCATCCCAAGGTCTGTCAGCTGTTTCGGAGGTCCAAAGGATCCCCTTGAACTGACCCTCCAATCAGCAGCTCGACAATAACTTACTGTAGGAGCCTCTCGTACCCAGCTCCGCTCCGCGCGGCTTCCTCCACAGAGGTGCTGGGCGAAATGACTCCTCAGCTGCCCCTTGCAACTGAGCACTGTCACGTCACCGCATTCTCTGCTGTTGACGTCGCTGCCGCGCATGCGCAGCGGGTGCCCCCAGCAGACAGTGTACCTTACAGCCTCCTGATGTTGTGTAGTACATCTTTAGAGGTGTATGTGTGTGCACGTGTGTGTGTGTGTCCATGTGCGTATAAATACCTGTGCACATTAACAGCCTCAGTGGTTTCAAAAGTCTATGAGCAACTATGAAAATGTGTGTGGAATTTAGACATGCTTCAATTTTTCTGGATGATATTCCTTTTCTAATTCAGTTTTGGAGAGCTGCTTATGATATAGTGGGCAATTATTTAAATGAATCTTCCTGTGAAGCGATATACACACCACTCCCTTAGTTGCAAAGGATATTCATGTGCTCCCACATGTGGAATTGAAAATGCCATATTGTGGTACTACGTGACACTAATGCAATCTGACTTAAAATGTTACACTTGGGCAAGCCCAGGCCTCCCAGGCTTTGCTTCTAGCTAACTCAATACTTAAGAATAATTTCAAGGAAAACAGTTGGTAAGTCCCTAAACCAAAAGACCAAAATAATTAAATTTCAAAACACCCAAAAGTCACACATATAACATATTTGTTTCATCAGCTGTAAAAAATCTATGTGGTAAATATAAAAACACTTTGAAATATACTTTATACATTTGCTTTTATTGTATTAATTCTTCAAATTAAATAGCATACAAATATTGAAACACAGTATGCCATAGAACAAAAAAATTAGAATAACACATTTTCCTTATCCACTGCCCCACTTCCTTTAGTCGTCTGAGTGCCTCATTGCTCTATAGATGTGTCATGTCCCTGACCTCTGTTACTTTCTATAACTTTAGGATATGAGGATGTCCTATGAAATCATACAAAAAAAAAAAAACCCTAAATGTAGGGGTTACCTATACCAGTGCGGTCCAATACAACTTTCAGTTGTGATAAAAATACACGTATCTACACTGCCTTATTAAGCAATTGAAAATACATTAGCATGACTCAGGGTGGGGTGAATGTTTTATTTCGTTTTCATTAGTATGCCTTCAAATAGCAACATTGGGCTAGTTGCTACAAATTTGATCACTGTATGTCTATAGCAGTGCTATTTAAGGTAATCACCTAAATGTCAACTTACTGGCACATGTTTGTAATACACAATGTTTACATTCTTTGTGTTGAGAATGTACATGTACATAACACGCTTCACTTCTTGTTTCATCCCCTTTCCCTTCCCTTCTTCCTCTCTCCACCCATTTCTTGATCCCCTTGCTTTTTGTTCTTTCATTCATGTTTGCAGCATGTAATGTTTACATTCCTTGCGTAGAGTTGGTACATGTACTTGACAGATCATATGGTAATTCTTTTTTTCATCTTCTTCCCCTCCCCTTACCCCCCTCCCTCCATCTATTCACCCTCTTCCCCTTTGTAAAAGATCTATCTCCCTATTTCCTAACGTCTATCTACGTGGGTGCTGCAGGTAAAGAAGACACTTGATTCAGTGATCATTTGTAACATAAAGGACTCATGATAATGGTGAGAACTGGCAGCACCATGTGTGAAAATACTGGCCTGCATCTAAATCTGTAGAGTGGGGAGCATCCAAAACTTTTGAACTCTGAGGAACACAGTGCTTTCCAAAGCACAGGCTTGTCTTCACTGCATGAACCTATGTCAAGAAAAGAACACTTCTTTCGCAGAAAATATTCTATGTAGCTTGGCTCAATTACACTGCCTTTACAATAATTATGATTTTCTTTTCTTCTTTCTTCCTGTATCATGCATTTAATTAACATAACCGACAGTGCCTGTTACATTCTAAATCTATAATAAGATATTTCTAAATAAAGTGACCTCAAAAGAAATAGTGGGACATTTCAAGTTTCAAAGACCAACCCAGAATGTTGAGTATGATAGTCTTTTATGGCCTTGGAAGAAAATTAATAACAATATCTCGCTGCAGCCAGTATGACAAAGATATTTTTGTTGGTTAGTTTGAAAAGTGCAGGCACTCGAGAATCCTTTTTAAAATCCTTAAAAGAAAAAGAAATTCTGTTACAGCTAATGGTGCTCCAAGGACTCTTAATGCATACATAAGGATCAGGCATCTTGATACAGAAAATACATTTTTCTCTCATTTTACCCTTAATTACCTAGCAGTGTTACAATATTGTATATGTATGTACTTCCCCTGGTTTTAATGTAACTACAACTTGTTTTCATTAGTATACCTCTTTCTCAAAGAAATAAAAAGGACACTAAACTTTCCTTATTATAGTTGAAAGCAGGTAGCAATGTATATTTTTTGCCTTTGCCCTAGCATCGAGTGTCTTCCTTTTAACAGTGGTAAGGAGAGTTAAGAGAGGTCACTGACAGGCAGTGACAATCAGGTGCAGAGAAGTGGCCACAGCAGTGGGAATCTGCAGAATCATAGGAAAAGATGAAAAATAGATTAACGAAGAGAGAGGAAGGGCTCGAGGAAAGATGAACATATGGCCACTGAAGGGGAAAATTCTAAAATACAGAAAATAGATTGAGATAACAAAAACAAATATTTTGCCAGCATCTTCCTGTTTGGGTCTCTTACCGGAGTGTAAACTCCAAAAGCATGAGCTGCATGTTTTTTTACTTTTATAATGTAGCCTTGATCCTTCCCAGTCCTCCAACACAGTGGCTTGATACCAATACTGTTGTGGGAATATGGAGCAAAAATATGAGTGGGTGGGTGATGGATGGATGGATGGATGGATGGATGGTTCAAGGAGAAAAGAAGAAACAAAGAGGAGAGAGGGAGAGAAGAAATTTGAAAAATCATAGGGAATCCCTAGCACAGGCAAACATTTGCTGCTTTGATTCTGTTTGAAAGGGAAGGGACAGCAGCTTAGCTGTTGTCAGCCCTCCACCTGGAGTGGCTATTAGCATGGTGCACATACACAAGATGCTCAGGATAGAGACAAGCGACCGTCACGTGGCTCGTCTCATCACTCAATTTGTGAGTACTGCTTACTTTGCGGGGGCAAACTTGGAGGAAAATAAGAACAAATACAGTATCTCACAGTGATTTACTGTCTCTTACAATAGACTAAATGACATTTTATCTATTCCTAACTCCCATCTATGCTGCGCCACCTCTTTCCTTTAAAAAGAAGTGTCCAGGTGTTCTGCCTGAACAACTCTAGTGGCAGGGGTTTTCTGTCTTGTAGTTTATTTCTCGTGGAAGCCTTTGCATTTGAAGAGAGCTTGAATCAAAACATCTTTCTTCACAACTTCTGTCCTTTAATGTTAGCCCTTGCCCCTGGTCCCACAGTTTAATCTGTCTTCTGTATGAAGACAATTATTCATTAATATTCTGGCAGGAAACAGATGGCAGACTAAAACACATAATTAAAGAGTTCACTGAAGTGACTATTTATAAACAGGGGGATGAAAAGGGAGTTGAAACACCCTGAGGCTAACAAATTGCTGCCAGGGCAAGAGGAGGATTCCAGAGAGCGAAGTAAATAAAGGGGAAAGAAGCCCAACAGGAGCTATGATATTCAGGAGAATGGCACAGTCTCTACCAAGCCAAATCTCAGTTAGGGGGATGAAGGGAAATACAAAATCTGACTTTTCTCTCTCCCTTATTATATCTTGTTGGTGTCTTCCATTGCTTGAACCCAATCAGGAGCCAAAGAGAAAGAGAATGGATGAGGCTGGAGAAGAAATTTTGAAGGGCAAAAGTTACTTAGTGTATTTGCAAGTTGAACCTTTGTTCTCTCAGCATTTTGTCCAACCAACCACCTTCAGTTCCTCTGTTCTGTTCATTAGATGCATGTAAGTCTACTCACCAGTTTAAATGCCTGTCATTGACCTAACATGGTAGTACAGGGAGCTACTACAGCAGCTCTCCTGGTCTAAGTGACACAATTCTGAGGTGGTTTATCCGAAGAAATACTTGATTAACTTGCAGTGACTACACAATAGAGTCATCCCTTACGATAATTGTAGTTCAAAGCCTTCTACCCATCAACCTCATTACTCAGTGTTAATCAGTGTCTCACACATGCTTTAAGCATATAGCATGCTTTTTGGACCCAAGGAATACAGAAATGAACACTTACTCATTTTATATTTCGTTCTGACAATCAGCCTCATGTTGTAGCTTTCTGGAATCATTTTTTATTCATAAAACCAGCTTTCTTAATTAAGGAAAATTTAGATATCATCAAGTACTATGCTGACATTCCATGTCAGGAAAAATCTGGGACTCCAAAACTGAGAGCCTGAACAAATATACAGCTGAATAGGATCGGGGTCTTTTGGCTTCTGATCTTGACCTCACAGAGCATTGATCTGGAGTCATGGGACATTTTACTCTCCTTTTTGTGTAGTTAGGTTCTTCAGACCTAGAAAAATACATACTCTTATTTACTTAGCAATATTGCCTTTTGGAGTCACGTTCATCTGCTGTTTGTCAGATGGTACTAGTTTCTCAGGCATTAGGTACCAGGCAATTTCTTGTAGCCAAAGAGCTTGTTGAGTTATTCTGTTCTAAAAATGGAAGCCTAAAATTCTGAATGAAAAAGTCTGAGTATGGGCTTTCAGTCTCTGGAAGTAATGTTGCCAAATTACAGTTCAATAAAAACTGATACTCAGAATCAGAATTACGTTGCTGAAGGATTCTAAGAAAGTTATTCCTCCAATTTTGTAAAGCCCAACAAAACACAACACAAGTCAAGTAAAATTCACAACCAATGGCTCATCGAGGCCACAAGTAGCACTTTCTTCTGACCTAATCACGTACTTTGAAATGTGAAACCTTTATCCACAGCAAATCATTAAAAAGTAACACCTAAAAAACCAAAAGACAAAACCACAAACAAAAAGGATGGGCCATAGAAATCAGTAGAGAGATTCCTCACAGACTAAAAATACCCAGAAATTTCCTCCCTAGGTATCTCCCAGAAACAGCTACAGATGTCATAGAACAGTGATGCACGTGTACCTATGTTTATATCGGCACAACTCACAATACCTAAAACTTGGAGGTGGCCTATCTGTCCATCAACAGATGAATGGATAAACAAAACATGGCATGTATATGCAAGGGAGTACTACTCTGCCATAAAGAAAGATAGATTTGAGTGATTTGTTGGAAAAAAAGATACACTTTGAGAACATACTGTTACAAGAAATAAATCAGACACACAAGTTTAAATACCACATTGTTTATCTTACATGAGAAAGCCTAAGTAGAAATAAATTAAAGAGCAAAATAAAATGTAGATAATAAGAAACAGGGAGATAAATCTTTTATAAAAGGAATGTGCCCAAACGGGGAGATAAATCTTTCATAAAATGAATGTGTATCTGGGAGGCAGGGCAGGGGACAGGAAAGTAAAAAAGAATTGAGATGTGTTGCATATATGTACCAACTCCCCAAAAGGAATACAATCATTACCTAGAGGAAATATAAACTAATAAAAATAATTTTGAAAAATAATTTACATATAAATAAATAAATAAATAAATAAACAAACAGCAGATTTCTGGACCTACCTGATCTTATTTTTAAAAAGGCAGGCCCTTAGTGCTTGACTTAGTAAATCACCTGCTTTAGTTATCTTTTTTTTTTTTTTTTGGCTAAACCTGTAATGTCTTTTTAAAAAAATAAGAAACCATTTTAAAGATAACGATGTGCAATATTGCAACCATTGTCAAGCTTCTATCTTCCGGTTTTGTAAACCTGCAATGTTGTGTATTTACTCTAGTCGTTTGTTTGTCTCTTTTGCTTGCTGTTTTTACTATATATGTCGTCTTTTTTTTTGTTTTGTTTTGTTTCGTTTTGTTTTGTTATTCTTCGCTTAAATAAAAAAAAGTACATATTTACAGTACATAATCATTACATCTACAATGGGGAGTTGGTGCATTTTCTGTTGACCACTTTTTTATTTTCAGTACTATTAGGCATTGAACCCAGGTCACACTGGGCAACATCCCCAGACCCTGAAATACAGTCTCAATAAATTTCTAAGTTGCTCAGGCTAGACTCCAACTTACCATCCTCCCGCCTCATCCTCTCAGGGTGCTGTGATTACAGTAGTGCATGATAATGCCTGGCCCTGCTGCCTACCTTAACATCATGCTCTTAGTTTTTATCAAAGCTCAATACACAAAATGACAATGAATAATGTTGCTCTGAATTTTATAGTAAAAAGATTTGAAGATGCTTTCATTTGCTGTACAATATCTCCTGTATATGGAGCCATTAGATTATTTTTAGTATACTATATCTACCTCAATTACTCCTGTCCCAACCATAAACCCAGGTAGAATTTAATAAACTGGGTATAGTTCGTCCCTCATAAAGAAAGTGCATGTTTTATTTGTATGCAGTCATAGAAACTGTAACCCATTGTGTTTCCTTTTATATACTTGCTTCCCATTTCTATCCTTGAAGCTCATATTCGACCTCAGTCATCACCGTAATTGCGCTAATGAGGTACTACTCAGTGTAACTCCTTCTTCATCAGCCACCATACAATTCTCAAAGTCTCATTATAAACACATTAAAAGTCACCACAAATCATCTTTGTAAGCAAGTGGTATAAATATAACAAAACATCTAATCACTATCAGTAATGGAGATGAAATCACATCTTTGAAGAGGCTGTCCCAGAAATCCACACTGCATCTAGTCAATGTTGGATGTTTCTAAACAACACAGTTATCAGCACAGTATGTTCTGAAGGATCATCTGAAAAATTTCAGAGAAAGATAATAGATATTTTCTTATTATTGACTGGACACAAATTCCCTCAGGAGCTTTCACAAGCAGTAATTACCAGACCTGAATTAGAGTCGAGTTGTGTCGATTTAAAGGAATAACTCTTTGGGATAGAGGGAGGGTACCAGGATCGTCATGAGAAAGGTGATGGTAACTGATTGGAAGGGCAGGATTCTACCATGCTGTAGTGCATTCTAAGTGGTCTAAACATATGAAAACCAGAGATCACAAAATTGATAGCTCTCACATTCTTCTTTACATTAAATTTATTGGTATATTTTAGATAAACACAATGATCACATTCATCATAGGGAATTGGTACCTGTACACAATATATCTTGCTTCTTCTTTTTTCTCCAACCCTCTTTTCTCTTCATTTACAAAGGCTATGATCACATTTTTTCTTTCTATGCTCTTTTTTTCCCTTTTCCATTTCTTCCTTTCCCTCTCCCTTTTCCCTTGTTCCCCTTCCCATTTGAATATGCTTGTCATACTTTCTAACACCTATTATATATTTTAGACCTTTCTTAAACTTTCAGTTCTCACACCAGAGAAACAATGTGCTTTTTAAACTTGTGTTTCTGATTTATCTCACTTGAGTATGGTCTCGAGGCGCATCCATTTTCCTAGAAATGTATCAAACTTATCCTACTTTATGGCACAGTACCACTCCATTGTATAGAAAACACACACACATATTTTTTATCTATTCATCTGTTGATGGGCATTTGGACTGTTTCCTATATTTAGCTATTACAAATTGTGCCATTATAAACATGGGTGTACATATATTGCTGTGGTTTGATACCTTTAATTTTTTCAGCATGATAACAAGAAAGGGAATAGTTAAGTCCAATGGAATCTCTACTTTTAGTTTTTTGGGAAATCTCCACACTGATTTCCACAGTGATTACACCAGTCTACATGCCCACCAAGAGTGGAGAAGGGTTCCTTTTTCCCCACAGCCCCTCAGCATTCGTTATTGGTTGATCTTTTGATGATAGCCATTCTTTCTGGAGTGAGATGGAATTTCAGTGTCATTTTAATTGGCATCTCTCAACTGACCAGTGAAGTTGAACATTTTTTCACATGCCATTTGTTCATCTTCATCTGAGAAGTGTCTATTCATTTTAGATATTCATTTTTGGATTGGATCTTTAAATTTGGA
>RJWM01043385.1:0-13841 GCA_004363535.1 Dasyprocta punctata
AAAAAAAAAAAAAAAAAAAAAAAAAAAAAAAAAAAAAAAAAACATGGTTCCACCTGGGTTCCCAGTTAGTCCAAATGTTGCTAAACTTGGTTGTGTAAAAGTAATGTATATTGTTGTTTATTTTAACTTGAGAGTCTTCCATTGTTAAATATAATACATTAAATGTTATAATTTGGTTTTTCATAAGTCATCAAAAATTATTAAGACGAGGAAACAAAATCCCTTGGGGGGCTTAATGGACAGGACTCCATTTGATGAATAAGAAAGCAGCTTCCTGGTAACATTTTTAACCAGTTCTTGTTCATTGACTGGAGGCGCCAATGATCTCCATAGCCTTAAGGGAGACACCCCAACTAAAGATATATAATATATTATTGTAATATGTTCACATTGGTCATCATCAAAAGAAATAATACAATAAGGTTTTTGATTTAGATGTACCTGTACAGAGGTTTTCATACAGCTATGATAGGTTGTTATTAACCCCATGGTATATTTATGTATTCATGCCTCCAGTTGTACAGGTCTTTAAAAATGTAAAACAGATTATTTATAATGACAAACTTTTGTTTCAGATTCAGACATCTGTCTTTAACAAAAACTTATGAGATGTACATCCCACTAAAGGTCAGCAAGTTAGGTAAAAGTTTTTATGTATTAGATAGGGATAATTGACCAAAAAGGGGATATCTTATGTTAACAAATGTAAATCCAAATGTGTTTAAAAATGTCATCATGATTGTCATGTTATAACATTAGGTATAGTTTTGATTTCTGATTTTCTGTGTATAATATGTAACTGTTTGTTAACATTCTACAGGTATTCAAATGTTAGAACCATTATCATTTAAAGTAACCATGGATGTTCTATTTTATGTTCTGAGATGTTTGATATTTAGATAAGATGATAATGTTATGCTTTCTGCCTCTACTACATTGTACTGTTAATCTTTTCTTCTGGATGTTCAACAGCTGAGGTTTAGAGAACAACAATTGGAGAGACAGATGGGCTAAGAGGATAGCTAATATTTTGGTCCTAGCCCTCCAAGGTCAATGAGGACCCAGGACATTAGAGAACCTCTGCTTTGACTTCCAATATTCAGTGAGTCCCTGGTTTTCTGATCAGGGAGACTATGAGGCCACAGAGAAAAGTGATCATCAGTGTGTGGTGTGCCTAAAGAGAGTCACCAGGAGAAAAAAATCTCCCAGGCTTTCACAGAAAGCAACTTGGTCAAGCAATGGCCATGACTCATCCAAATGACTGACACTGACAAGAACTAAGAGGTACTATATAGGGTTCCAAGACATTTCTTGAGGAGACTTAACTGACCTTGATAAATAACACACACACAAAAAACCTGATTGCTTTTAAAAACAGGTCTCCCTTAACTTGGTCTTGAATACCCTGCAGAAAAGGTACAACTACTAGAGGTATATAAAACAATGCTAAAGTAATACGTTATAAAAAAACCTCAAATCACTAATACCTTTTGACAATTGCCAGCTACACTGGTGGCTGACTACTGTTATGGATTAATGGACTGCACAGGGTTTTAATTGCAGAATGCAGGGACTTAAAAAATTGGACTACACTTAAAAAGATCTTCTACAGAGCTCTCCAACACAGCTCCTCCAACTTCAACTGACCACCCATCCTATGCAACAACAAAACAAAAGAGATGGATATGTTGGGAACCATTGAAGCTGGAAATTGACTAAGGGCATGATCTGGACATGATCATTCCAAGAACAAAGAGAGCCTAAGGCAAGTCACGTGAAGAAGCTACTTCAGCCTAGAGAACACCTAGCCCCAAGACAACCTGAGCAGTGGGTTGCTAGAAAAACAGGGTGTCATGTGACATTAGGTTGCTAGAAGTTATAAATAACTGCCCCTGCAGTGAGGGACCAGTTCCTTTCCTCCCATCAGGAGAGTAAGGGCTCCACCTGGCCCCAGCTTTGTCTCTTTCTTTACTTTTCTCATCCTCTTGTGGTCCTTCATCCCAAAAACCTCAGGAGCCACGTGGTTCACAGTAGAATTGCATTAAATCTGTATAACAATTTTGGGAGAAAAGCCATTTTTCACAATGTTTGTTCTTCCTATTCATGAACAGAGGATGTCTTTTCATTTTCTGAAATCTTCTTTGATTCCCTTTTTCAGAGTAAAGTAATTTTCACTGTATAGATCTTTTACTCCCTTTGTTAGATTGATTCCTAAGTATTTCATTTTTTGGTTTTGGATACTATAGTGAAGGATGTGGTTTCCCTTATCTTTTCTCAGTGAGTTTGTTGTTTGTGTACAAGAATGCTATTGATTTTTGAGAGTTGACTTTGTATCCAGCTATGTTACTGAATTTGGTCATTACATCTAGAAGTCTTTCAATGGAATTCTGGGGGTATTCTATGTATAGTATCTGCCAATAATGATAATTTAACTTCTTCCTTTCCTAACTTTATTCCTTTTATTTCTCTCTCATGTCTAATTGCTCTTACTAATGTTTCCAAGACTATACTGAATAGAAGTGGTGATAATGGGCATCCTTGTCTTGTTCCTGATTTTAGGTTGAAAGTTTTCAATTTTTCTCCATTTAGTAAGATGTTGGCTGTTGGTTTATGATACATGGTTTTTATCAGATTGAGGTACAGTTCATCTATTTTGAATTTCTATAGGGTTTTTATCATGAATGAGTGTTGGATTTCATCAAAAGAGGTTTCTGCATCTATTGAGATGATCATGTTATTCTTGCCTTTGGCTCTGTTGGTGTGGTGTATTATCTTTATTGATTTGCATATGTTAAATCATCCTTGTATTCCTGGGATGAATTCCATTAATTATGGTTTGCTATCTGCTTGATGACTTGTTGCATTCTATTTGCCAATATTTTATTGAGGATTTTTCATCTATGTTCATTGGGGAGTTTGACCTGCAGTTCTCCTTTTTGGTTGGGTTTTTCTCTGGTTTTGGTATTAGGGTAATACTTGCTTCCAGAAATGAGTGAGGGAGACTTGCTTCCTTTTCAATTTCATTGAAGAGTTTGAGGAGTTTTAGCACTAATTCTCTTCTAAATTTTTTGTAGAATCCAGCAATGAATCCATCAGGAACTGGACTTTTCTTTGTTGGTCAGGTTCTAATTATATTTTCAATTTCATTCACTGAAATTGGGTTATTCATCAGTTTTATATCTTCTTGTTCCAGCTTTGTTAATTCATATGTTTCAAGAAATCTGTCCATTTCTTCTGTGTTATTGAACCTATGGGAATAAAAGTTTTCAAAGTATGTATTTATGATCTGTATTTCCACAGGGTCTATAGCGATTTCACGCTTTTCATTTCTTATTGCATTTTGAGTTTTTTTATTTGTGCTTTTTCTTTCCTCTTTTTGATAAGTTTGGCTAGGGGTTTATCAATTTCATTTATTCTTTCAAAGAACCACCTTCTCAATTTATTATTTCTTTTTATTGTTTTCTTAGTTTCAACTACATTAATTTCAGCTCTGATTTTTATAATTTCCTCCCTTCTTAGGGCTTTGGGTTTCACTTGCTCTTCTTTTTATAGAATTTGAGGTGCAGCATTCAGTTGTTTATTTGTGTTCATTCCATTTTCCTAATGTGGGAGTCTACTGCTATGAATTTTCCTCTGAGGACTGCTTTCATTGTGTCCCACAGGCTCCGGTAAGTTGTATTTGCATTTTTATGCACTTTGATATATTGTTTAATTTCTTATTTAATTTCTTCTGTGACCCATTGGTTATTTAGGAGACTGTTAATTGATTTCCATGTGTTTATAGGGTTCTTGTAGGACTTTTTGTCATTACTTTCCAATTTTATAATGCTATGGTCAAATAATATGCATGTGATTATTTTAATTACTTTGCATTTAATTAAGCATACTCTGTGGGCTAGAATATCATCTATTTTAGAGACTGACCCATGTGCAGCTGAGAAGAATGTGTATTCTGATGTTGTTAGGTGGAACACTTGGTACACATCTATTAGGTCCATTTATTCACAAGTTTGATTCAGTTCTGTTTTTTTGTTGCTGATTTTTTATTTGGTTGTTCTTTCTCTTTGTGTCAAAGGGGTGTTAAATTCCCCTGTTATAACTGAATTATTGCTTATCTGATTTTTTGTGTCTTAAGATTTGTCTTACATAGTTGGGTGTTCCCGTATTTTGTGCATATATATTTATGATTGTAATCTGTTCCTCTTCAAGTGTTTCCCTAACAAGTATGTAGTGACTTTCTTTATCGCTTTTGATCATTCTCAGTTTCAAGTTCAGATTGTCTGCAAACAAAATAGCTGCTCCTGCTTTTTTCTGGGTTCCTATTAAATATTTTATTTTCTATACTTTGACTTTTAGTCTACGTATTTCCTTTTGAGTTAAGTGTGTTTTTTGTACACAGCACATTGTTAGATTTTGTTTCTTAATCCATTCTGCCAGTCTATTTCTTTTTATTGGTGAGTTGAGACCATTTACATTAATGGATATAACTGATATGTACTGACTTATCCATGTCATGTTGTCTTTCTATTGTTGGTTTTCTAATTTTTCTGTTTAATTTTTTTCCCTGCTTAGTGGTTGCCTTCTGCTGTTGTTCTTGGGATTGTGGTTATCTTTATCTCTTTCTAGAGTATCTTTCAGTACTCTGTATTTTTGGATTGGTGCTTATGAATTTCTTCAGTTGTTTTTTGTCATGGAAGTATTTTATTTCTCCATCAATTTTCAAAGACAGTTTTGCAGGGTACATCAATGTGAGTTGAAAGTTGTTTTCTTTCAGGATTTGAAATACTTCACTCCAAGTTATTCTTGACTTGAAGGTTTGTGTTGAGAAGTCTGCCATGTTTCTGATAGGCTTTCCTTCACAGGTGATCTGTTTCTTTTCTCTGACAGCTTTTAGTATTCTGTTCTTATGCTGAATTTCTGATATCCTAATTACTATATGTCCGGATGCATATTTACTTTGCTAATGACTAATTGGGGTTCTATATGACTTACTTATATGTATATCAGATTCTCTTCCCATGTTTGGAAAATTTTCTTCTATTATTTCTGTAAATAGCCTTCTTATGTCATTTGTGTTGATTTCTGCTTTTTCGTTGACACCTATCAGTCTTATATTGTTTCTCTTTGCCTCATCTTGCAGTTGTCAGATTGTTTCCTGTTCCCTTGTTATTTTTAAGAGAACATTTCTTTCATGATTGAAATTTCTGGGCAGAGCTTCAATCCTACAACATCCACATGGCTAGCTGGGGCACACCCCTGAACCATGGTGCCAGAGCCTTGTCCTGTGATGAGTAGAGCTCAAAATCTACCAAATTCATTGGCTAGGCTGGTCACTCTTTGATGGATGGCTTTGGGGCTCTGGTTTGGGCAGGGCATGGTACCTCCATGACCTGTGAGGCTGGGCCTGTTGGATTGCACTGGGTCACTGGGCTGGGCAGAACTCAGATCCTCCATGCATCTGCAGGAATATACCCTTGGAGTTTGGTGCTGGGGTCTTGCACCTGGCTGGGTGTTCAGAACCTTTGGGACCCAGTCAGTTATCCAGAATGCACCCCTGGAGTGTGGCACCAGGTCCTCAGGCCTGGCTAGGAGGAGTTCAGAGCCTCCAGACCATGCAGCTAGCCAGGATGCACCTCTGGAATCTTGCACCATGGCCTTGCTCTAAAATGTGATTTTTTAGAAAATGTAATGCAGTATGCAGAATATGCACAACTGTGATTGCCTCTAAAATTTTATGAATAGATAATATTTTGATGTAAGGTAGTTATGTTTCACACAATAATTTTATGCATTTTAAATACACAATTAAAATATTTTATCCTTACATGGTATTTTCCTAAACATGCTATGTAATATGTAAATTTAACATTGCATAACAGAAAGCTATTATTTTTTGCTTAAGCTAAGGTTTCATAGTTTTCTTCTAGAATTTCATTTCTAACAGATTTCACATACATGCCATCAGAATAACATGAAACATAACGTTGGACATATTTGGACTCTCCTTCCCTACTATTTCCATTAATGTTCTGGCACAAGGGACAAGCATTTCAGTTTAAATTACTGTGACAGCCACCCACTTTCTTTCTGCTTAGTCCTTACTTCCACAAAAAAGATGCTCACCTAAATGCTGCTTCCCTTCTAGGTGATGTCAATGTATCTCTAAGGAAACAAGGATACAGGACCCTCTAAGGGCAGCTTCAACTCCACCATGTAACAGATGCTGCTGAGCAGTTGATTGTTACAGAAAAGAACAAGTCAAATCTTTACTGAGTGCTGAGTGACAGAAAAGACACTGTCCTCTGCTCACATGCAAGAATACCCACCTCACCCCTGAATCTCCTTGAGTTTCCCTTATGCAATTTTCTCTTTCCTGCACCCATGGGCCCCCATGTGATCTAGAAGGTTTTTTGTTTCTATTTTTCCTGAAAGTTTTCTCTCAAATATCAATATTTTTAAATATTTTTCATCCCACACACCCTCTTTATCAGTCCAGAGTCATTTTCTGTACTTTGTTTTTACTTAACAGTTGTCCTTTTTTCCATTCTATGCACCTTGTTTCTGCCTTTTGTTCTGCATCTGTTTTTCCCAGTGATTCTGTGACTCTGAGTCAAGATTTTCCACATCATGTGGAGCAAAGCACAGTAACCACACATGGAGGCTGAATCCCATCAGGGACAAAGGGAGATGGAGTGGGTAGGGGAGAAACAGCTTAACTGTAGTCTCCCTGCTGGCCATAGAGCATTCACATGCTCGTGTGACCCTGGACAGCAACCCATTCATCATCTTCCTCCTGCTCTGTGACATTTTACAATACTACACTGTTAAAATGAAATTGACTTTCCTATTGTATATATTTTAAAAAACCCTTAATATAACAGAGGTTGTTGCAAAGGTTCAACTAACAAATTTTGGAGAGTCTCTGATAGAAAATATTATGATTTGGTATTTGTTAAATTTTTCTCAAATACATTGTTCTAAACTTATTTTATTAAGTGAACTTAAAATAAGAAAGTCATTTCTCAGGTGATGGGTGATGATGAGGATGGCAATTGTGTAAATTAGGAGGCAAGTGTTCCTGGTGTAACAAAGGACTCAGAAACAGACTAGCTCGATCAGGAAAATACTGATGTATATAAATTGAAGTTTATTTGAGCTTTACACTTACTTCTACTGCTCGAATTACAGTTTTGAGGAGGCTATTTAAGGAAAGAATTCTGGGACCCACATCCTTCTGTTTTCTTCATTACCCCTTAGCTCTACCCTCTCCCACATGGTTGGACAGAGTTAATTGATTACATTGCCCAAAATTCCAGTTTTACTGAGGGGTTAGAAATTTTTAAAAAGAAAAATGTGTTACATGGTTTTTATCCAGATGAGTGGTTTTCATAAAATAACTGAATTTATTAAGTAGATACAGGACTACTCAGATTACCTAGTTCTTCTAATGTACTTTTAAAGAATTATACATTTAATTTTCAAATTCATTGGCAAAAATATTATTTACACTATTTTTATTATATTTTTGTTGACCATAGTGACATCTCTAGTTTCTTCTTGATGCTATAACATTTATTTCTCTTTATGGTAAAAACTTTGATTACAAAATTCCATGAGTTAATACTTATTTAAAATATTATTTAAGGTAATCTTTAAAATAACACAACGTATCATATAGGTCAAATTTTCTAATTCTGTGTAAATTTTATCACTGATATATTTTTATGTGTGGAGTCAACCCAAAACGTGCTAGTATAATTGTTCTTGAATTTAGTACTTTCAAATGCATTCGACTTAAATTTTCAAAATTTTTCATAGTTATTTACTTATTTTACATTTTTTATTTTATTTCTATCTTTTCCTAGTCCTAGCATATATTTATGCTTTATACGGTCCTCTGAAATGCTTGACCAAAGGGTTCCTGTGTTTCTTGTTGTTAAATGTATTGACTATTACATCTTCAAATATTTTTGTTTCTGCCCACTTCAATGTTTGACTCTTTAATCTGGTTCAGTTGTGCAATGGATAGTGCACTGGAATTCTGATATCAGACTCCTTGATTTTGTCCTATGATTTTATATGCTTTTGCTTTGTTTCCACCCTTTCCATATTGTTGTTTTTAATTGGTTAACTTCTATTGCAGTAATTATTTTTGGCAAAGCCTTTTAAATATATGCATTTTCTCCTCTCTTATTTACACCATTGACTTACTGAAGGTCATTAAACTCTCCTGAAGTATTTTCTCAAGAGGTTAAACAATAAAATGAATGAAGTGAAAAAAATTTGTCAATTTTTTTCTTGCTCTTGCATAACAAGTTTAAGTGTACAGTCTCTGCTGCCATGTAAATTAGATTTGAGTTCATATGTCAGCCTGAAGAGCTATGTGGCATTGAGAAGAGTATTTAAAATTTTTGCACATGGTTTTCTCATCTATGGTTAAAAAAATAGTTCAATAATCTGCTATAGATATTACCACAGAAATCATATCCATCATATATGAGAAATATTCATATACTTTCTCAGTGACTATTCAGCTTCACACAAGAAAGCAGCATTGACTTTGTAAGGGAGGAAAATGCCTTCAGTCATGCTAAGGTTTCTGGCTAGGTTTGCTAGTAAAACTTGCAAAAACAGGTGAGCTAGAATGAAGATGCAAACTCACTGCATTCCACTTTAATTAAAAAGGAACTGGAAAATGTCAGATTAGAGGGAGACAGCATTTATGTTCTCTTCCAGAATATTTAAGAAGATGTTTTATTAGGATATGTTGAGGACTTGTAACACCTACATTCTTTTGAAGAGATTGGCATATATATATTCTACGTACTATATACCAATTCATGAAATAAAAACTTGCATAAATGTTTAATACTAAATTCAATGTGACATCATGGGGTTAATATAAGTTACCTCTGGCCTCTACAATTAAAGAGATGCTCAAAGTGGTGGCCTTTGTCTTACAGACATTTGTTGGTACAGCAAACTGCTGGCAACCTCAGTCAGTGAGAGTGCTGATCATGCTTTTTTTGTTTTGTTTTGTACCAGGAATTGAACTCAGGACCTTGAACTTGTCAGGCAGACACTGTGCCACTGAGCAATATACGCATACCTACTCATGCTTTTTAATTTCTACTCTTTGGGCCAGCAGACTGGTTGGTTTCTGCGATGTTTAATGTCCTCAATGGTATCCTATATGAGGGCAACATCATCTGTTGAGAAAGCATCATACTTTTTGTTTTCCTAAAGTGTGAATATATTTTAAAAGAGTCCATATATATTGTATCTTCATTACTTTTATTCCCATTCTTTTCTTTTCCCTAACGTTTCTCCTTTATTTTTCTCTTTAATTTACATTTTGTGTTTCTAATGTAAGTGAAAGAATGCATTCATGGCTATTTGTCCAAACCAACAGATAAGCAACCCCATGAAGAGAAAAGGGAACAACAAGAAAATCACTGGATGGCAGTGAACGAGCAACCATAAAGCACACACACACAGTGATGCTTAGAAAGATAAATAGCAATAGCCCAGAAGTAACTTGAACAGGCAAGGAAGTGGAGGTTTCTCGGTGTGGGAGGGAACATTCCTCTCACTCTTGGTGATGACACATGAACCTCACCACACTCTCTGAGTGACAGCTTTGCTACTGGACACAGAAACAACCTGAGGGAAGTGAGACATGAACTTAGCCAGTTGAGCAGGGACAGAAGTGACAATTCACAGACTTTCCCACTAGACTGACACAGTGTTGGGTCAGAGTCATCTGAAAAATCATCTTCATCTGCCTTAATAGAACAAGCAGGAAAACAAAACAAAACAAAGGCAAACAAACAAAATAATCTCAGAAAGTACTGATACAGAAATTTGAGGAAATTTCTCTACCTTGGAAGCTGCAACAACACTCACTTCTCTTCAGAGAGGCAGACCACACACTTTTTACTGGATAAGTTGGGTCCAAAGAAATGATGACTGTGACACAGAATTTGTAAAATCACAAGTCTGAGGGAAGTGTCCTAGAGCCTCTCTTGCTAGAGACAAAAGCCCAAGATGGGAAAGTCTCAGCAGAACAAGAGCAGATTCCATGAAACCCAGCTGGTGATGAGCACACTTGATGGAGGAAACCATCAAAATGGAAAAGTTCAAACAAGGTTTGAACATTGCAGGAAGAGTTCAGACACTTGAGGTTTTGTAGTAGGAGTCAGAATCTGGAAGCACTGCTCTAGTGACCAGGGGAAGGCTTGGGGGCCACAGCTCCTCCTCACAGCACAGACTCTAAGCTTTCAAACCTCTTTGGAGATGTTCAGAGTTAAAACAGCATCACATAAAAACTGGCCAGCCACACCTCCAGGAACACATGGGAATTTGAAGAAAATTCACCCAACATCTGGAACTGCCCACAGACTATACAGATGGGACAGTTAATGACAGCATGTGATTTTCTGGTATCCTCATTCAATTATCAATTTTTGTTGCTTTGCTTGTTTGATTGTTTATTCATTAGTTTTCAGACTACGAGAGTATAAAAAACAACCTCTGACTGAGTTGGGGACAATCAATATTAGACTCAAGACCCAGTTTAGAAAGGAGATACATTAATATATGTAAAGAATTAGCATAATTGTCATATGCCTCATGTTTCAAATTAATATATATTGTTACTCATGAATGGGAACAATATCTCTTTGATCACTCTATGTTTTCTGCCAGGGAAATGTAAGAAGTAAAGTGAGTTTAACTAGAATAAGCATGAAAATTTCTTTCATAAAATTTTAGATAGGGAAGGGCTGGACAGTGCCAGACAGTGGGCAGCATTCACAAAGCATTCTAGGACATGAAAACATAATTGGACTATGATCATCATGCAAATAAATATAGCTGTTTTGGTGAGAGTGTGTATACACATTACATCATGATCATTTTTATTTCCCCTTACTCTCCCCAACAAATTGTCTCTCCCCTTTCTCATCAGCAATAGTCTACTTCCATGTTTTCTCTCCTCAGAGAGGATATTTGTCTAAATCAACAGATACCCAGTTCTATGTGCAGATAGAGGAGCCATAGAAAATTACTCCATTGCAACTTCAGTGAATCCAGAACCAGGCTGAACTCAGAAAGCTAAGCAACAGAATTAGTCCACACGGGCACTGAGTGAATTGCTGCCCTGTGAGTGATGGGGGCTTCTCCACTGAATGCAGTTAAAAAAAGACCACAACACACTCTTAGGAGTGTTGAATGTAGTACCTAACAGAGACACAGCCTGAGCAGAAAGAAAACTTGAATTCAATCAGGAGAATAGGATGACAGTGGTAATTTTCTGTCTTTTCTTCTTGTCTAGATATTGTTGGCTCAGGAATCACCATATAAGTCCTCATTGAACTGGGAACATAACTCAGTGGCACATATCAGACATGATTATTCAACAGATAACTGCAGTGGACACCATGGGCAGACAGAACTCCACTAATGTATTTGACTTCATCCTCCTGGGGCTGGCAGATTCTGAAGAGTCACAGCTGGTCCTCTTCCTGCTCTTCCTCCTGACCTACCTGGGGAAAGTAGGGATGATACTGATCATTCACCTGGACCCCCAATTTCACACCCCCATGTACTTATTCTCAGTCACTTGTCATTTCTTGACCTCAAGTGTCATCACCCCTAGAACCTTATAGAACTCACTGACTTCATCCGAGAGCATCTCATTCCTGGGTTGCTTCACGCAGATATACTTTTTTATCCAGTTGGCTAGCACTGAATGCTTTCTACTCTCCTCCATGGCCTATGATGGCTATGTGGCTATCTCCAACCCTCTACTCTATCCAGTCATTATGTCAATGAGACTGTGCCAAGCACTGCTCAATGGTTCCTATACAATTTGCTTTGTGGATTCCACAGTGAATATGGTTTGCATGAGCAGACTGCATTTTGCAACTCTAAAGTCAGCCAGCACTTTTTCTGTGGCACATCCCCAGTTTTAGCCCTGTCTTGCAGTGACACCTATAAAGTTGAAATAATTATATTCCCTTTTGCTGGTTCCACACTAATAGTGTCCCTCATCACCATATCTGGATCCTATGTGTCCATTCTCTCCACTGTCTTGAAAATTAATGCCACTGCTGGAAAGAAAATAGCCTTCTCTACCTGTGCCTCTCATCTCCTGGAAGTCGCTCTCTTTTACAGCACCATGATCTTTACTTACTTCAGACCAAAGGAGACCTACTCCTTGGTAAAGAATCAAGTGGCTTCTGTGTTTTACACTATTGTGATCCCTATGCTTAATCCTCTCATCTACAATCTCAGGAAAAAAAGAGGTGAAAAACACTGTCATTAGAGTCCCACAGAAGAGGGGGAGCTGCAGTCAATTAAAGCATCAGCAGGAGAAAGCACTTACATTCGTATTTTCCTTTTTTAAATGAGAAATACTTTGGTCTATTTTTTTAAAAAAAATAAGTTAATTTCTTGTTGTTTCTGTTGTTTTCCTTTCCTGCTGTTCTTTACCCTAACAAAATGATATTGCACAGTTACAGGCATATATTTGTGCATTTATATTTCATCTGGTAATCATGTGTTAAATGTATGAGTAAATACATATGGTTTCAAGCATGGCTAATGTGCAAAATGAGAAAATATGTTTGTTGCATGGAAAATGACCTCATACAATATTCATGCATACTCTACTTTCAGAGAATTTTATTATGAAAGTGTTCTCCATTTTCACAAGCCATTCTGCTTACAATGGAAATTAATAAGACTGGTGTTTTGAGAAATAGCTTTAAAATCAAGATTCTGGCATTTATATTCTAGACCTGACAACTTTCCAGGATACAACCCACACTAATTCCCTGAAATACTAACAGCATGATCAACAGCACAAGATATATAATAAGTACATGTCCACCTGATCAGAAGTCATATGTATAACCATTAGGGCAGTAAAAATGAATAGTGGCTATTATCATCAGATGCCATACATTCTTATAATATTTAGTACATCATGTAAGTTTTTGAACAGTATTCCTTCAGATTTTTTGAATATTTTGTTAATTAAACATAACAAAAAAAGAATGCAGCAGTTCCCAATTTTGGACTCAGAAAATTTAATTATTGAATTAGAATTAAGTTTTAGGAAAGTGATGTGTCTTAATGTTGAAGACAGTTTGGAAAGTGAAAACTACTAGAGAAAAGAAAAACACTGAAAGTTCTACTGACAGTTCTGTGTGTATTCTTCTAGATCAGTGGTAATGAATTTATGTCTCTACATATTTAACATATTTTTCTGTAATTTCTTGTATAATACTTGCTGCTTTCATTAGTCAATGTATCATTTTATATTTAGTAATTTGTTTAATTGTATCTTACAAAACTATAAGGTTCTCACTGTATGAGTAATATTCTGATTCTCATTGCAGAACACTTTTTATCAAAAATATGAATTTACCAATTTCAACATCTGTGTGCAGTCATACCTGTTAGGTGCGTTCCTGTGAGCCATGCTAAAGCCTGTCCTTTCTGTGACATGACAAGGGACCTCAGCCAGCTGCTTCTTTGCCTTTCTCTTTTCTCTTCAGGTTTGTAGCATTCTTTACAAATAATTTAGTGATTATCATGTCTATGTCATTTTTTATAAATTATTTAAAAAAGTGTTGAGGCATAGCTGTTGGGCCGAGCTTGCGGACAGAACCAGGGTCGGGTCCGCGTCCCGCGCGGTGCCCAGCACAGCTCCCTGGGACCGGGAGGCCTTGGCCCCCACCCAGTAAAGGAGTAGACTCCACCTGCACGCCCCGGGAGGCCGCCCTTCCTTGCTGTGCACGGGACACAGCCCACTGCGTCCCGCGATCCTGCAC
>RJWM01043386.1:0-13840 GCA_004363535.1 Dasyprocta punctata
GGGGATTCCCTTCTATCTTGTCTTTATGGCCCAATATTGTTCTCACTGTTTTGCTTTATTCTGATTGTTTTGCTTTATTCAATATTCTGTTTTGATTGGTTTTATTCTCTTTTGTTTTTGGTTTGATTTTGCTATACCTGATGGCATGGTCAACTATTGTGAAGATAACAAGATATACTATAGTAGCTATTGTTTTCCTAGTATCCTGCTTTGAAATTCTGTACCAGTTCTACTGCTTTGTTTTGATTGACTTTGTTCTGTTATGTTTTGTTGAATTTTACTATCTTTAAAATAAAATTTAAAAAAAATTTTATTCATAATTCATAATATATGTATGGGTTTTCTTTTGTCAGTTTTAGTCTACTTTGCTGCTATAATAAAAATACCATAAATGGACTAATTTGTAAAGAATAGAAATGTATAACTGATGGTTCTAGGGACTAGAAAGTTCAAGAATAAGGTCCTAGAAAATTAGGGCCCAGCCCATCTGTTTCCAAGATGGCACCTTGAATATACTGTATCCTCTAAAAGAGAAGAATGTTCAGTTCTCATATACCAGGAGGCAGAAGAGCAAAAGAGGATGAAATACTTCATTAATCCCTTTTGTATGGGTATTAATCCATTCTTCATGACCTAAACACCTCCGAAAAGCCTCATCTTTTCGAAGACTATTACAATGAAGATTAAGTTACCAAAACATGAATTTGGAGTGACACATTCAGATCAAACTATAACATCAATACTCATTTTAGTTCTATAAAATGTTCCAAAAGGCTTCATGCCACACCTCTACTTATATAAGTTCTTTGGTATAACACACAAAATCATTTATAGTAGACTCAGCCTCTTTCTTGCCTCATCTACTATACTTATATAAATAAGGCAATATAATTGGATTAGAAATACAGCTCAGTTTTAGAATACTTGTTTAGCATGTGCAAAGCCCTAGGTTCCATTTGCAGCACCGTAAAATAGTAATGATAGACTTCTTTGGCAATGATGCTTTCTTATACCCATACATTTGCACATTGTATCCAGACTGCATCTATCCCCATTTATTCACCTTGTAAAAGCAAAGTCAATATTCTAAAAGTGTATCTTATGTAAGTTCCATAGAGGGAACTAGTAGTCTACTTTTATCCTTTCTTTAGCAGCTATACTATAAATCTGGTCTTTATGCATTATTGTCTTGCTATCTTAAGCAACTAAGTACAAAGCTTATTGCATAAGTAGTTTGAATTTCACAATATTTAACCACAACAGTTTACACAATAGCTACAATTTGTTACTATTAACAGGCATCTTACAATTTTTCATTTAATCTTCACTTCTATCCATATCAAGACAATATCACTTTGATATAATGGATGAGCAAAAACTAAAGTTTGAGAAGGTTTACGAGTTTGCCAAAGGTAACAAAAGCCACTGAGGTAAAATCTGGTTGATTCCAAAATCTAAATATTTTCCACAAAATAATATTGTCTAACAAATATATCTTGTAATTTAGATGAGGCTAGCCAAATAGCGCTGGAACAATGTTCTTCCAAACATTTTTAAATGAAAAAATGACTTACAGATGGATTTAAAGTAGTTTTTAAGTTTTTTTCTGCTTTTTTTTTTTTTCAGTACTGGGGATCGAACTCATAACCCTGCACTTGCCATGTAGGTACTGGTGCCACTGAACTAAATCCCCAGTTGTTTTTAAGAGTTTTTAACATGTATATGCAATCAAATACTTAAACCTAGTTAAAACAACTCTTAAGAAATATTTTCAGAGTACCTGGCCAATGTTCGTGCGCTGAGTCCCACACACTGAAGGCATGCACAGCAAAATCTACTTAGTGGTGCAGCTTTGGCGGTGCAGCCTTGGCACCTCACATGGAACCTGGTAGGGCCCCATCCAGAATCCCTAAACATCTGGGACCTTTGGGAAGTGGCTTGGGTCCTGGCTATGCCACGTCCAGTGACTCTTGAGTACCCAGCCAACATCCACATGCTGAGTTGTGCCTGCTGAAGGCCTGCACAGCAAACTCTACCTAGTGGTTCAGCTTCAGTGGTGCAGCTTTGGCACTTTGCTCAGAACCTGGTAGGGCCCTGCACAGCATCCCCTAACATCCAGGGACCTTTGGGAAGTGGCATGGGTCCTGGCTGGGCCCTATCCAGTGACCCAGAGTGGCAGGGGAACCTCCAGTGCTGAGTGGCACAAGCTCAAGGACTGCACAGTGAACTCCAGCTGGCCATGCAACTTGAGCACTTCGATTAGAAGCTGGTAGGGCCCTGCCCAGTGACCCCAAGCAGTGGGGGAGCTTTGGGGTACTGTGTAGTATAAGCTGAAGGCCTGCACAGTGTACTCCATCTAGTTGTTCTAGCCACGTGGGGTGTACTAAAAGTCTGCCCAGCATACTCACCCCATTTGAGGGGCCTTCAAGTGCCACTAGGGACCTGGGGAATACAGGAAAATGACAAAATGAAAGAACAAAATGCAATCTCAAACCTCCAGCCCATCCCAAACAGGCCTAGGAGACAAGAACATAAAAGAAAGTGTAAAACATACACCTGAAACTTCTGAAATAATAGCAACTGAAATAAAGAAACAACCCCAAAAAGCTGTAAAGGAACTCAGATCAGAAATAATCTCACAGGTAAAAGAAGCAATGATAAGTGTAAGAAAAGAAATGCTGAACACATCTAAAGAAGATACAGTTAAAAAACTGAGGCACACTGCAAAAAGATGGAAATCTTGAATGAATAATTTAAGAAAAAAATAGAAGACATGAAACAGATTCAAGGAGATATCCAAGAAATCAAAAATTTCATTGAAAGCTGGCAAAACCACCTCAATGAATGTGACGATAGACTTTTAGACCTTGAAGACAAGATTGCAGCAAGTGAACAGGAAAGATCTTTTAAAAATAACAAGGGATCAGAAAATAACAATTCAACAGTTCCAAGATGATGTAAAGAAAAATAATATACGATCAACAGGTGTAAATGAAAAAGATGACAACACAAATGATATCAAAAGACTATTTACAAAAGGAATAGCTGAAAATTTCCCAAACATGGGAAACTGACATACAGATGAGTAAAGCATATGGAAATCCAATTAGCCATAACAAAAATAAATCTACACCCAGACATATAATAATCAACATCCTAGAAATTCAACATAAGAACAGAATATTAAAAGCTGTTAGAAAGAGACAGATCACCTATAAAGGAAAGCCCATCAGAAACACAGCAAACTTCTCCACACAAACAGTAAAGTCAAGAAGAGCATGGAGCGAAGTATTTCAAATCCTAAAGGAAAACAACTTCCAACCCAGATTGATGTACCCTGCAAAACTGTCTTCAAAACTGATGGAGAAATAAGATACTTCCATGACAAAGAACAGGTGAAGAACTTCATGAGCAACAAACCAACCCTGCAAATAATACTGAAAGGTATTCTAGATAAACATAAAAATAACTATAACTCCAACAACACCAAAAGAAAAAAACCACTGAGCAGGGCAAACAAACAGAGGGGAAAGGTAAAGATCCAACAGCAGAAAGATAACATGACAACTAGAGAGAAACTCAGCAAAGAAATAAAAGAACTGAATCAAACTTGTAAACAAATGGACTTAATAGACATGTAAAGAGTGTTCCACCCAACAACATCAGAATATATATTCTTCTCAGATTCACATGGGACATTCTCTAAAATAGAAAATATCCTTTAGAAAAAAAAGAAAAAATCTTTTTTATTAAGAAGAAAAATAAAATAAAAATAAATAATATAGATAATACGCTAGCCCATAAAACATGCTTAAGTAAATGCAAAAGAAATGAAATTATCCCATGCATAGTACCTGATCATACTGCCATGAAAGTAGAAATTAATGACAAAAAAAAAAAAACCGCAAAAATTCCATAAACATGCCTGAACAATCAATGGGTCACAGAGGAAATTAAAGAAAAAATTAAACAATATCTAATACAACTTACCAGAACCTGTGCGATGCAATGAAAGCAGTGCTCAGAGGGAAATTTATTGTGGTGACTTCTCATATCAGGAAAACAGAATGAACACAAATAAACAACGTGATGTTATACCTCAAACACCTAGAAAAAGAGCAAATCAAAGCCGGGCGTGGTGGCGCACGCCTTTAATCCCAGCACTCGGGAGGCTGAGGTAGGAGAAGCGTTGTGAGTTCGAGACTGGCTTGGGCTACAACAAGAGTGCAAGGCTGGCCTGAGCTACACAGTGCGACCCTGCCTCAAAAAACCAGGGCTGGGAGTTTGGCTCAGTGGCTTACACTCCTGTCAGGCAGGCGCGAGGTTGTGAGTTCAATCCCCGGTGCCGCAAGAGCAAGTCAGGCCCAAAGTCAAAAGAAGGGAGAAAATTATAAAGATCAGAACAGAAATTAATGCAATAGAGACTAAGAAAACAACACAAAGATTAATGAATTAAAGAGTTGGTTCTGTGAAAGAATAAAATTGATTAGCCCCTACTCAACCTTATTTTAAAAAGGAAAGAAAAAACTCAAATTCATGCAATAAGAAATGAAAAGGGCAAAATTACTACAGACCCTGTGGAAAAACAGAAGATCATCAACACCTACTTCGAAAACCTTTACTCTCATAGGTTCAATAACACAGAAGAAATGGACAGATATCTAGAAACATGACTTACCAAAGCTGGATCAAGAAGATGTAAAACTGCTAAATAACCCAATTTCAGTTAATGAAATTAAAAATGTAATTGGAATCTTACCAACAAAGAAAAGCCCGGGCCCTGATGGATTCACAGCTGAATTCTACAAGAAATTCAAGGAAGACTTAATGCCAACACTCCTTAAACTCTTCAATGAAATTGAAAGGGAAGCAATTCTTGCTAACTCATTCCTGGAAACAAGTATTACCCTCATACCAAAACCAGAGAAAGACCTAACCAAAAAAAGAGAACTACAGACCAATCTCGCTAATGAACATAGATATAAAAATCCTCAATAAAATACTGGCAAAGAGAATGCAGCAAGCCATCAAGAAGATTATACACCACCACCAAGTGGGATTCATCCCAGGAATACAGAGATGGTTCAACATATGCAAATCAATATGTGTAATACACCACATCAGTAGAGCCAAAGATAAGAAACACATGATCATTTCAATAGATGCAGAAAAAGCTTTTGATAAAGTCCAACACTCATTCATGATAAGAACCCTACAGAAAATCAGAATAGATGGTCTTTACCTCAATCTGATAAAAGCATCTATGACAAACCAAGAGTCAGCATCATATTAAATGGTCAACAATTGAAAGTTTTCACTCTAAAATCAGAAACAAGCTAAGGCTGTCCACTATCGGCACTCCTATTCAATATAGTGCTGGAAAAATTAGCCAGAACAATTAGACAAGAGAGAGAAATAAAAGGAATAAGGATAGGAAAGGAAGAAGTTAAATTATCATTATTTGCAGATGACATGATACTCTACATAGAAGACTCCCAAAACTCCGCTGAAAGACTTCTAGATGGAATAGCCAAATTCAGCAATGTTGCTGGATACAAAATCAACACTCAAAAATCAATAGCATCCCTGCACAAAACAACAAACTCACTGAGAGAGAAGTAAGAGAAACCACACCTTTCACAATAGAATTCAAAAAAATTAAATACTTAGGAATCAATCTAACAAAGGAAGTGAAATATCTATTCAGTAAAAATTATAGTACTCTGAAAAAAGAAATCGAAGAGGCTCTCAGAAAATGAAAGACATTCTTTGTTCATAGATAGGAAGAACAAACATTGTGAAAATGACCATTCTCCCAAAATGGTTATACAGATTTAATGCAATTCCAATCAACCTACCATTGGCATACCTCACAGATCTAGAGAAATCATTCCTAAAATTCATCTGGAACCAGAAGAGACCTAGACTAGCAAAGGCAATTCTGTGTGACAAAGGCAAGGCAGGAGGCATCACAATCCCTGACTTGAAGTTATACTACAAAGCTACTGTAATAAAATCAGCATGGTACTGGAATAAAAACACACTCCTCAGATGAAGATGTACAAATGGCAAGTAAACACATGAAAAAATTTTTAACATCAAGGTCATTCAAGAGATATAAATTAAAACACTGCTGAGATTCCACTTCACTACAGAATGGCCAATGTCAAGAAATCAACTGATAACAAGTGCTGACTGGATTATGGGGAAAAAGAAACACTTCTCCTTTTGGTAGTCTGGTATAACAACTGTCAAAATCAATGCGAAGATTTCTCAAAAAACTAGAACTAGAGGTCCCATTTGACCCAGCTATTCCCCTTGTTGGTATCTTCTGAAAAGAATTAAAAGCATCATACTATGGTGATATATGCACACACCTGTTTATAGCAGCACAATTTGCAATAGTTAAATCTTGGAAACAACCCAAATGCCTATCAACGGAGGAATGCATAAAAAAGATGTGGTTTTTATATGCTGGAATGCTACTTAGCCATAAAGAAGGATACACTTGAGACATTTCTAGCTGAGATCTCATTATTAAAAAGTTTTGCACAGACTCTTCAGGAGTGCACCCTCACTGGCTACGCAGAGGATCCAGCTATGCCCACCCAGTCCCACGTCTCAGCGCAACCCACCAGGGGAACGCCTGGCCAGTCTCACAGGACACAGAGGTACTGAACCGAGGCCAGCCCAGAGCCCCAGAGCTACTCATCAGGGACTGGCCAGCATAGCTGCAGGGCCTTAGAGAACTTGAGCTCTGTCCATCAGAGCACAAGGCGCAAGCTCCATTGTTCAGGGATGCGGCCGGCACAGCAGGTCCTAGAGGTTGTAAACCCGCCCAACCAGAAGCAAGGCCCTGGCACTACACGCCTGGGACTTGCCCAGGCTTGACCGGCACGATGCTCCAGAGGCTCTGAACTCCTCGCAACCAGATGCAAGGTCCGGGTGGCGCCACACACTGGGGTGCGCTCTGTCTAGCCACCTGGGTCCCAGAGGTCTCAGCCCCCACCCAGTAAGGCAGAGGCTCAAGCAGCACACTCCAGGAGTGCGCCCTCACTAGCTGTGCAGAGGATCCAGCTCTACCCAGTCCCACGTCTCAGCGCAACTCACCAGGGGAATGCCCGGCCAGACTCGCAGGACACATAGCCCAGCACCCCAGAGCAACCCAACAAAGTACATCAGGGGAACATGCGACCAGCCTCACAAACCACAGAACACAAGGGTCCAGCACCATAATCTGGGGATGTGCTCTGGCTAGCCATGCGGATATTGGAGGATTGAAGCTCTACCCAACACAGTGTTCCAGTACAATTCATTGGAAGGCTGCCTGCCCAGCCACACAGGTACTAGAAGAAAATGACAAAACGAAAAACTAAGAGGCAGTCTCAATCCCCCAGCCCACTGAGAACAAACCCGAGACACTGAAATGGAAGACACTAGGAGTCACACAACTGAACTTTCTGAAATGATAGCAAACGCAGTAAAGAAACAACTCCATGAAGCTATAGACAAACTCAAATCAGAAATAATCTATCAGCTAAAAAAGGAAATAACAATCATTATGAAAGAAATGTTGTGTGTATCTAAAGAAGATCAAGATAAAAAAATGGAAAAACATACGAAAATCATGAAAACTTTGAATGAACAATATAAGACACAAACAGAATGCATGAAACAGATTCAAAGGGAAATTCAGGAAATGAAAAATTCCATGGAAAGTTTGAAAAACCACCTGAATGAAGCTGAAGATAGAATCTCAGACCTTGAAGACAGCATGGGGGCTTATGACCATGAAAGACAAGATGTCTTAAAAATAGTAAGGAACCAAGAAACAATTCAACAGCTGCAAGATGATGCCAAGAGAAATAACATAAGATTAATAGGCATCAATGAAAAAGCAGGGGTCAATACTAATGACCTGTGAAGACTATTTGCAGAAATAATAGCAGAAAACTTTCCAAACATGCAAAGAGAATCTGATATACAGGTAAATGAGGCATACAGAACCCCAATTAACCATAATCAAAATAAACCTTTACCCAGACATATAATAATTAAGGTATCAGAAAAACAGCACAAGAACAAAATACTAAAAGCTGTCAGAGAAAAGAAACAGATCACCTATGAAGTAAAGCCTATCAGAATCACGGCAGACTTCTCGACACAAACCTTTAAGTTAAGAAGAGCTTGGAGTGAAGTATTTCAAATCCTGCAAGAAAACAACTTTCAGCCCAGATTGATGTACCCTGCAAAACTATCCTTAATTGATGAAGAAATAAGATACTTCCATGACAAAGAACAACTGAAGAAATTTATGGCCAGAAACCAACACTATAAAGAGTACTGAAATACACTCTAGAAAGAGACAAAGACAGCCACAATCTTAAGAACAACAACAAAAGGAAACCACTAAGCAGGGCAAATAATTAAACAGAAAATGTAGAAAACCAACAACAGAAAGATATCATGACAGGGGTGAGTCAGTACATATCAGTTATATCAATCAATGCAAATGGTCTCAACTCACCAATAAAAAGAAACAGACTAGCAGAGTGGGTTAAGAAACAAAATCGAACAATATGCTGTGTACAAGAAACACATTTCACTCAAAAGGAAATTCACAGACTAAAAATCAAAGGCTGGAAAACAATACTCCATGCAACAGGAACCCAGAAAAAAGCAGGGGTAGCTATTATGTTTGCAGACCATGCAAACTTCAAGTCGAAAATGATCAAAAGAGATAAAGAAGGTCACTACATACTTGTTGGGGAAAACTTCAAGAGGAAGAGATTACAATCATAAATATGTATGCACCGAATATGGGAGCACCCAACTATGTAAGACAATTCTTAATAGACATGAAAAACAAAACAAACAATAATACAGTTAATAATACAGTGGGACCTTAATACCCCACTGTCACAGAGAGACAGATCAACCAAACAAAAAATCAGCAAAGAAATAACAGAACTGAATCAAACTTGTGAACAAATGGACCTAGTAGATGTGTACCAAGTATTCCACCCATCAACATTAGACTACACATTCTTCTCAGCTGCAGATGGGTAATTCTCTAAAATAGATCATATACTGGTCCACAAAACATGCTTAAGTAAATGCAAAGGAACTGAAATAATTCCATGCATATTATCTGATCATACGCAGTAAAATTGGAAATGAATGACAAAAAAACCTACAAGAACCCTATAAAGACATGGAAATTAAATAACACTCTCCTAAATAACCAATGGGTCACAGAAGAAGTTAAAGAAGAAATTAAACAATATCTACAATTGAATGAAAATGCAAATACAAATTACCGGAACCTGTGGGACACAATGAAAGCAGTTCTCAGAGGGAAATTTATAGCACTAAACTCCCACATCAGAAAAATGGAAAGAATGCACATAAACAACCTAATGCTGCACCTCAAACTTCTAGAAAAAGAAGCGCAAGTCAAGTCCAAAGCCCAAAGAAGGGAGGGAATTATCAAGATTACAGCAGAAATTAATGCAATTGAAACTAAGAAAACAATACAAAGAATTAATGAATCAAAGAGTTGGTTCTTTGAAAGAATAAATAAAATTGATAAACCCCTAGCCAACCTTATCAAAAAGAGGAAAGAAAAAACTCAGATTCATGCAGTAAGAAATGAAAAGAGTGAAATCACTACAGACCATTTGGAAATACAGAAGATCATCAACATCTACTTCAAAAACCTTTACTCACATAGATTTGATAACACAAAAGAAATGGACAGATTCCTAGAAACCTATGAATTACCAAAGCTGAATCAACCCAATCTCAGCTAATGAAATCAAAAATGTAATTAGAACCCTACCAACAAAGAAAAGCCCGGGCCCTGATGGATTCACAGCTGAATTCTACAAGAAATTTAGGGAAGACATAATGCCAACACTCCTCGAACTCTTCAGTGAAATCGAAAGGGAAGCAAGTCTCCCTAACTCATTCCTGGAAATAAGTATTACGCTAATACCAAAACCAGAGAAAGACCCAACCAAAAAAGAAAATTACAGGCCAATCTCCCTAATGAACATAGATGCAAAAATCCTCAATAAAATACTGCCAAATACAATACAGAAAGTTATCAGGAAGATTATACACCATGATCAAGTGGGATTCATCCCAGGAATGCAGGGGTGGTTCAAGATATGCAGATCAATACATGTAATACACCATATCAACAGGGCCAAGGACAAGAACCACATGATCATCTCAATAGATGCAGAAAAACCTTTTGACAAAATCCAACACCCATTCATGATAAAAACCCTACAGAAAACCGGAATAGATGGTCTCTACCTCAACCTGATAAAAGCTATATATCATAAACTAACAGCCAACATCTTATTAAATAGAGAAAAACTAAAAACATTCAACCTAAAATTAGGAACAAGACAAGGATGTCCATTATCACCACTCCTATTCAATAGTTCTGGAAATATTAGCCAGAGCAATTAGACAAGAGAAAGAAATAAAGGGAATAAGGATATGAAAGGAAGAAATAAAATTATCATTATTTGTAGATGATATGATACTCTACATAGAAGACCCCCAAAAATCCATCAAAGGACTTCTAGAAGTAATAACCAAATTCAGTAATTTGCTGGATACAAGGTGAACACTCAAAAATCAATAGCATTCCTGTACACAAACTACTAAGTCCCTGACAGAGAAATAAGAGAAACTACACCCTTCACTATAACATCCAAAAAAATGAAATACTTAGGAATCAATCTAACAAAGGAAGTAAAAGATCTATACAGTGAAAATTACATTACTCTGAAGAAGGAAATCAAAGATTTCAAAAAATGGAAAGATATTTCCTGTTCATAGATAGAAAGAACAAACATCGTGAAAATGATCATTCTCCCAAAATTATTATACAGAGTTAATGCAATCCCAATTAAAATACCACGTGCCTACCTCACAGAGCTAGAGAAACAATTCCTGAAATTCATCTGGAACCAGAAAGACCTAGAATAGCAAAGGCAATTCTGGGCAACAAAGGGAAGGCAGAAGGCATCACAATCCCTTATGTGAAACTATACTACAAAGCCACTGTGATAAAATCAGCATGGTCCTGGAATCAAAACAGACCTGAAGATCAATGGAATAGAGTAGAAGCCACAACTACAAACACACTTAGCCACCTCATCTTTGACAAAGGGGCCAAACATGTACATTGGAAGAAAGATAGCCTCTTTAACGAATGGTGCTGGAAAAACTGGCTTTCTGTATGCCGTAAACTAAAACTAGACCCATGTCTATTACCATGCACTAAAATAAAGTCAAAATGGATCAAAGATCTGAATATTAAAACAGAGACACTAAACTTACTAGAAGACAGAGTAGGTAACAATCTTGATGACATAGGAGTAGGCAGAGAGTTCATGAACAAAAATCAGATTGCACAGGAAACACTTCCCAGAATCAACAACCGGGATCTCATCTTACTAAAAAGTTTTTGCATCTCAAAGGAAATTTCCAACAGAGTGAAAAGAAAACCCACGAACTGGGAAAATATCTTAGCCAATTGTACATCGGACAAACGACTTCTTTTTTTTTTTTTTTTTTTTTTTTTTTGCGGCACCGAGGATTGAACTCACAACCTTGCGCCTACCAGGGCAGGCGCTTAAGGCACTGAGCCAAACTCCCGGCCCTGGTTTTTTGAGGCAGGGTCGCACTATGTAGCTCAGGCCGGCCTTGCACTCGCATTGTAGCCCAAGCGGGCCTCGAACCCACAATGCTCCGCCTACCTCAGCCTCCCGAGTGCTGGGATTAAAGGCGTGCGCCACCATGCCCGGCTTGGACAAACGACTTCTATCTAAAACATACAAAGAATTAAAAGAAATCAGGCCCCTAAAATTCAAGGACCCAATCCAAAAATGGGCATCTGAGATGAATACATACTTCTCAGAGAAAGAAATACAAATGGCAAATAAATATATGAAAAAATGTTCAACATCAATGGTCATTCGGGAAATGCAAATTAAAACAACACTGAGATTCCATCTCACTCTAGAAAGAATGGCCAGGATTAAAAAAATCAACCAACAACAAATGCTGGAGGGGCTGTAGGGAAAGAGGAACTCTTCTCCACTCTTGGTGGGAGTGTAGACTGGTGCAACCACTGTGGAAATCAGTGTGGAGATTCCTCAAGAGGCTAGGATTAGAGATTCCATTCAACCCAGTTATCCCACTTCTGGACATTTTCCCAGAAGAGTTGAAAACATCATACCACAGTGATATTTGTGCACCCATGTTTATAGCAACACAATTTGCTCTTGTTTGCTTGCGGTCACCATGAACAGTTGCACCTTAACCACACCACCCTGCCTTGGAGCCAGCTGAGTATGGAGTGGACCTCCAAAAACTGCAAGCTGAAAAACCTTTCCTTCTTTCATTTTGGGCATTAAGTATTTTGTCTTTGCAATGAAAGAAAAGTAACCAAGACATGTACAGATACAAATTCCCTATGATGAATGTCATCGTTATGTATATCTGAATTGTACCAAAAACTTAATTTAAAAAATTGTTTGCTTTAGCTGGGCATGGTGGAGCATGCCTATAATCTCAATACTTAAGAGGCTGAGGCAGGAGGATTGCTGTGAGTTTGAGAACACCCTGAACTCCATAGTGAGTTGAAGGTCAGCCTCAACTACACAGAGAGAACTTGTCTCATGAAAACAAACAAACAACCAAACAAACAAAATTGTTTGCTTCAGAAACACATACCTTCGGGACTTCCTCCAAGATGGCCACCCAGATAACACCGTGACAGGGAGGCTCCCTGAATATACCATCAAAATGCTGGAATATAAACTAATATAATAACAGAGAGAAGAAAAAAAGAGGGAGATGGGTCCTCTGGACCCAAGAAGAATCTAAAACGAGAACTGTAGCCCATGGAAAGAGTAAAAGAATGAAATAAAGGCGGAGACCAGCAGCACCTCTGTCCGGAGCGGAATTCAATCAGCGCCTCGACCCGAGCTGAGAAGGTTCGATCCGGGTGCTCTTGATATGCGGTAGAGTTGCCGGTAGAATTGCTGCGGTGTGGCGGGACGGCAGAGGCGGCGGTCGACTGTGGAGCGAGGTGGTCGCGAGCAGGCGAGTGAGTGAACCTGGTGACCCCCAGCCCCCCGCCCCCGAGGGAGAGTGAAGGACATCCATCTTGAGACCAGAACTGCACCTAATTAGGCACGGTTCCTGGAAGGCCGGGGCGGAAACAGCGCGGGTACCCTGGGGGTGATAGAGGAGGTTTGGTGGACGGCCCTGTACGGTTTACCAGACAGCAGCCCCATCCTCTCACGCACCGCAGCAGACATCCGCAGAGCAGAAACAGGCTTGGGAGAGGCAGTGGACCAACACGGCCTCACTGGCGAGCCCAGGAAAATGCCAAGACGGGAAGGCAGAGGGCGCTCTCCGGACTCCGATACAAGCAGAACCGATCCCGGGGACGCTAACACTGAAATGGTTGGGAGTCCAAAAATTAAACTCTCAGAGGAGTTGACAACAGAAGTGGGGAGACAACTCCACGAAGCTATGAAAGAAATTAAAGCAGCACTGTTAACCCAACTGAGAACTGAAATGAAACTCATAATCAGGGAATCGCTAAGCGCCTCTAAAGGAAACATAGCAGGAAAGGTGGAGGATGAAAAATCAAAGGAAATTGAGAATGAAACAAATAAAGACTTAGAACGCATTAATCAGATTCAGAGAGACTACCAGGACATCAAAGACTCCAATAAAAGTTGGCAGAACCACTTGAAGGAAACTAAGGATAGACTTTCATATCTGGAAGAAAGAATGAAAACTT
>RJWM01043387.1:0-13854 GCA_004363535.1 Dasyprocta punctata
CCTACCTCAGCCTCCCGAGTGCTGGGATTAAAGGCGTGCGCCACCACGCCCGGCTCTACATTTTACTTTTTTGTGTTGTGTTTTTGTTGTTGTTTGTTTGTAGCAGGGTCTTGCTATGTAGTCCAGGCTGTCCTCAAACTCACTATGTAGCCTAAACTGGCCTCGAACTTGCTGCAATCTTCCTGCCTCAGCCTCCTGAGTCCTGGGATTACAGGCATACACCACCATACTCAGCTTGTTTACATTTTACCTTTATAGGTCTATACTATACATCTGTAATTGTTTTGACTTCCTGATGGATTGATGTATTTATCATTATAAAACATCCATCTTTGTCTCTAGTTACAATTTTTGGTCTACTATTAATTTAGGGGCTACTGCTCTCTGTTGGCTACTGCTGACATGGTATATCTTTCTCCATTCTTTTATACTTCTATTTGTTTATTTTTGTTGTTTTTTAAGAATTTTTTGGGTACAGGGGATCAAACTCATGACTTTGCACTTAGCAGGCAGGCACTGTGCCACTGAGCTATATCCCCAGCCCTACATTTCAATTTGTTTGTGTCTTTGAATCTAATGTGTGCTTCTTGTAGATTGAACATTGTTCAGTCATGTTTTCCAATCCATCCTTCTGATCTCTGTCTTTTGGCCAAAGTGTTTAGTCTCCTTACATTTAATGTAATTGCTGATAGAGTAGGATATGGATCTTCCGTTTTGCTCTTTGTGTTTATGTCACTATCCTTTCTTTCCTCATAGGCCTCTTTTATATTTTCTTGTGTGCCATTTTATTTCCCTTATTTTACCATACTTTAAGAATTACTTAGCTAGGCATGGTGGTGAAAACCTGTAATTCCACTACTCTGGAGGCTGAGGCAGGAGGCAGAAGGATCATTGCAAGTTCAAGACCATCCTGGACTACATAGTAAGTCCCTGTCTCAAAAAGAAAGAGAAAGAGCCAGGTGTGGTGGTGCATATCTGTAATCCCAGCACACGGGAGGCTGAGGCAGGAGGATCATTGCGAGTTCGACACCAGCCTGGGCTACAAAGTGAGCTCAAGGCCAACCTGAATTGTATAGTGAGACCCTATCCCTAAAAAAAGACAAAAAAAAGAGAGAAAGAAAGGAAGGAAGGAAGGTAGGAAGGAAGGAAGGAAGGAAGGAAGGAAGAAAGAAAGAAAGAAAGAAAGAAAGAAAGAAAGAAAGAAAGAAAGAAAGAAAGAAAGGAAGAAAAGGAATTACTTTTCAGTGATAGCCTTAGGGATTACAGTTCATATTTTAAATTTAGCAATCTGGTTTGAATTAATATGGGGCCTGTACAAAGAGTCACATCCTTAGTCGTTTTGTTTTGTTTTGGAGACAGGATCTTGATAAATCACTAACCTGCCCAAGCTGAGTTGAAACTTGGAATCCTCCTGCCTCAGCCTCCCGGAGTTCCAGATCACAGGCACGCATCCCCACGTGCAGCTCCAAATTAATTTTATGCACATACAAACACGGTGTTTCCACGTAGCCTTATTCTCTCCACCCTCCTCTGTGCTATTATGGTCATACAGACTCACTCCATTTCTTAGGGTTAGGGTTATTTATTTTGGTACAGGATCTCTCTGAGTCACTAAGTTGCCCAGCTTGGGTTCCAATTTGGGCTCGTCCTGCCTCAGCCTCCCGAGTGCTGGGATCACAGGCATGCACCACCACGCCCAGCTCCGCAGGTTTTTGCCCAGAGGGGCCTCGGGCTCACCTGCATCGCCGCTGTCCCCAGGGAGACCCAGCTCAAGACGTAGCTCTGCGTCTCGGTGACTTTCAGGAGTTTGCGGAAGCAGCCCTGGGGGTGCAGACAGCAAGACAGACAGGGGCTGCTCAGGGTCGAGGACCCCGTCTCACCCATCCCTCAGGCCATGCCCCCAGCATCTCCCGGGACCGCCCTCCCCGCCAGAGTGCGAGGTTCACCACCTCCTTCCGCCCCGCGCTGAGCTCCCCTGTCGGACACCCTGGCCAAGCTACCTGTGTGACCCTGGAGAAGCCACCCCACCTCTCTGAATCTCTGCTGCCCCAGCCAGAAATGGGACCCACGAGCCCGCCTATCATCCCAGAAAGGATGTAATATGCTGTAAAATTACAGACGTGAACACAGTTTGACTGTTGTATTTTATTATTTCGTTGGTTTGGAGCCAGGGTCTCACTCCATAGCCCAAGGCTGGCCCCGAACTCACAGCGATCCTCCTGTCTCAGCCTCCTGAGCCCAAAACAAACCTTCTCTCTTTTTAAGTGGGCGACCTCAGATATTTGTTACAGTAACAGAAAGCTGACTCACATTCTCAAGAGGATACATCAGCAAAGGAGCTGAACTAGAGCTGATCTCTCCCTACCCCAGACCCCTTTTCTGGGGACCACAAAATGAGCAATTTATTTTTTTTTAAATCACCAACACTTAGGGTCTGTCAAGGTCACGCAGAGCAAAACCTCCCGTTACCTCCTGGTGGATGACACTGGAGGACACATTGCGCCCGTCACAGGCCGCAGCGCCCAGAGATTTACAGCAGGCCCTGGGGTAGGTGTGGCCGGTCCCCAGCGAGAAGGAAGAGCCGGGAAAATCGGTGTAGTTGTTCACCCCGCAGCACTTTAGCTGCAGAGAGAGCAGACATTGAGAGCCACTTTTCAAAAGAAAATAATAAAAATAGAAATAGCAAAATAAAAGTACAAATAGAAATCATGATCACCATGCTACTGGACTAAAGGCCTTTAAGCACCATCTGATGGCACATGCCTGTCTTCCCAGCAGCACCCAGGAGGCTGAGGCAGGAGGATCGCTGTGAATTTGAGGCCAGCCTGGACTACACAGTGAGTTCAAGGCCAGCCTGAACTTCATTGTGAGACTCTATCTCAAACAAACAAACAAACAAACAAACACATTGAACCTTCCATTGCTCCCAAGCTACTTAACAGAAAAATTGAGCTCCCCACTGTGACCTTAAGGCCCCCCTACAATCTGCCTGGCACCTACCTCCTGCCTTGGCCTCTCCACAGTACTCTCCTATGTTCTCCCAGCTCCAGCCATGCTGAAGTCTTCACTGTGAAACACTACTCTGCTGAAACACTAAGCAAACACGAGCCTCAGGGCCTTTGCACAACCTGCTTCTGCTTTTGGCAATGCTCTTCCTTCGATATCTGCCTGGCCCACTCCATCCCCTAGCTCGAGTCTCTGCTCCAAGGTCCCTCTTCAGAAAGGCCCGTCCTGACCCCTCTCTTGAAGTTACCCACAAGCCTGTCTTCCCAGAAACACTCAGAAGGCTGAGGCAGGAAATCAGCACTTAGGAAGCTGGAATCAGCCAGGCTGAATGCAGTTATTCATTTTTCTCTTTGTTTGCTTTGCGGAACTGAGGATGGAACCCAGGGACTTCACACTGTGCTACAGCCCCAGCCCTTTTATTTATTTATTCTTTCATTCATTTAAAGACAAGGTCTTCCTAAATTGTCCAGGGTGGGCTTGAACCTGCAATCCTCCTGCCTCAGCCTCCCAGAGTGCTGGGAATACAGGCATGCGCCACCATGCCTGGTTCCTCCTGTATTCTTTAAACCATCTCTAAATTCTTTAAATCACCTCTTTTTATTACATCTCTCTTTATTACACTTCACAGATAGTGCCTTTTGGTCTTCAAATTGAACATTTACAGCAATCTTGCACCAATCAAGCTTATGGGCTCCATTTTTTTCAAAGCTGAGCTGAATGTTTACATTTTTTAGCAATGAAGTTTTTCTTTCCTGGTACTGAGGATCAAATCCAGCTGTACTCTGCCACTGAGCTACATTCCCAGTCCTTTTTAAGACAGGTTCCCACTAAATTGCCTAGACTTGCCTGTGACTTGTGATACTCCTGTCTCAGCCTCCTGAGTAGCTAGGATTATAGGAATGAATATATATATATATATAATAGGAATGAATATATATATATATATATATATTCATTCCTTTAAATGCATATATATATATATATTTTGAGACAGGGTCTCACTATGCAGTTCAGGCTGGCCTTGAACTCACTTTGTAGCCCAGGCTGGCCTCGAACTCCTAGCAAACCTCCTGCCTCAGCCTCCTGAGTGCTGGGATTACAGGTGTGCACCACCATGCCTGGCTTTAGCAGAATTTTTTGTTTGTTGTTTTTGGTACTGGGGATCAAACTCACAACCTTGAGCCTGCCAGGCAGACATTTAAGCCACTGAGTTAAATTCCTGGCCCTATTTTTTGAGACAGGGTCTCACTATGCAGTTCAGGTTGGCTTTGAACTCACTTTGTAGCCCAGGCTGATCTCAAACTCACAACAATCCTCCTGCCTCAGCCTCCCGAGTGCTGGGATTAAAGGCTTGCGCCACCACACCTGACTTCTTAGCACAATTTGTTAGAAAGCAAAGCTCACCCTCTCCATGACCGAGTTCCACCGTGTGGAGAAGTCGTCTGGCTCGTTGTAGCCTCTGTAGTTCTTCCTCAGGGTGACGATGTTGTGCTCCAGAGCCAAATCTCGAACCTTCCAGATGAGACCGGAAGCCATTAGCACCCAAACACCCATGGGGACCCATGGTGGGGGTTCTCAGGGGAGACAGTGGGAAGGAGGGGGCTTCTCTGGTGCCTTCCAAACTTTCTCTACTCCTAGATCATGGCTGGGTGTTAGAGGAGGACACATTCGCCATCCCAGCACAATGGGAGGCTGAGGCAGGAGGATGGCAAGTTAGAGCCCAGTGCAGGCAACTTAGTGACTTAGGGAGACCCTGTCTCAAAAGAGAAAGAGGGCTGGGGGTGGAGCCTCGTGTGAAGGCTCTGGGTTCAATCCCCAGTACTGCCCCCCCAAAAAAAACTTTCAAGGGTTGGGGACACATTCAGGCTGCCGTGTCACCCACTGGGAGAGGACACAGCGTGCTCTGCCACCAAGCGGGTCTGGCTGTACCCATCACTAGCAAACTTGAATCATGTGCTCTTTGAAGTCACCCACAGCCAGTTCTGCCTGCAGTTTGGCTGTAACCCAGTTAAAGAATTGGAGCCCCTCTCTGCCATACGCAGGAGACCAATTTCATTTTTGTTTTGTTTTGTTTTGTTTTGTTTTGGTTGTTTGAAACAGGCTCTCACTATGTAGCCCAGGCTGGCCTCGAACTCATGGCGATCCTCCTGCCTCAGCCTCCCAGGCGCTGGGATGACAGGTGTGCACCACTATGCCTGCCTTCTAATACTTGATTTTTTTTTTTTTTTGGTACTGGGAATCGAACTCAGGACCTCACGCTTACCAGGCAGGCACTGTGACACTGAGCTAAACCCTCGGCCCTAAAAGAAAGATTTTAAACAATGTTTTGTTTTTGTTTTTCCCTACAGAGGTGATACAGTCCAATCTTCAAAATCCAGACTCAGGAAAAGCCTCTCCCTCCCACCTCTTTCTCCCAGCCAAAAACTCCCTCCCACTTCACGCCAGTGACTATTCCTGTTTCCTGTGTCCCCAAAGACAGACTGGATGTGAGTCAAAGCCAGGAAGATATTTTCATCCTTTTGCTCCTCGCCTTAAACTGCTTGTATCGCTCTGCTTCGGGCTCCTCTCGACGAGAGTAGTAGGTGTCTCTGAGTGTATGCTTCTTCTCTTTTTCCTCTCATACTGGGGATTGAACTCTGGGATCACTCAGCCCCAACCCCAGCCCTTTAAATTTTATTCTGAGACAGGGTCTCTCTAAGTTGCCCAGGCTGCGCTTGAACTTGAGAGCCTCCTGCCTCAGCCTCCCTAGTACTGGGACGACAGGCGTGCACCACCACGCCCAGCACCCATTCCCTTCCGTTGTCGCTGGGCAGCTGCTCCAGACTCACCAGTGGGAGGAAAAACAGGACCACCGAGGCCACCGTGATCTCCACCACGAAAATGATAACCAAGCTCACGAGGTACTGCAAGACAGACGGACACAGAGAGCTGGTTGGGTCCCTGTCCGTTCATCCCTCCCGGCTTCTTCAGTTCAGAAGACCTCATACCCGGGCGGGGCGGGAGGCTGCTGGGTCGACCCCACCCCTGTGGCTTCCAGGACACACGAATAAGTCAAGGGTGCTGGAATTGGTCCCCTGGGGGAGTTGGGGTTGGACTTCTGTTTTGGAAGGTTAAAAGGAAAGCACACGCCTGTCATCCCACCACTCGGGAGGCTGAGGCAGGAGGATCGCTGCAAGTTCAAGGCCAGCTTGGGCTATAAAGTGAGTTCAAGGCCAGCCTGAACTGCATAGAGAAACCCTGTCTCAATTAAAAAAAAAAAAAAGAAAAGAAAGAAAGCTGGAGGTGGATTAAACCTACGTGTGACCATCCATTCAGACAACACTGTCAGGAACCTGTCCATCAGCGCCCCAGTGGGGATGGAGAGACATAGCCAGCCTCTGGGGAGAGGAAGTCAGTGTGGCTCAAGAATAAACATCACGAGGTAGCATGCTATCCTCAGGATCCTACTGGGAATTTTGTTTTCCTAAAGTTAATTGTTATATCTATTCCTTTCCATGGCCACCCCTCTCTCTCTCTCCATCTTGTTGTTTTAAAAAAATTTTTTTTGCAGCACCAGGGATTGAATTCACAACCTCGCACTTGCCAGACAGGCACTTAAGCTGCTGAGCCAAACTCCTGGCCCTAGTTTTTCAAGGTAGGGTCGCACTATGTAGCTCAGGCCGGTCTTGAGCTTACATTGTAGCCCAAGTTGGCCTCGAACTCACAGCGATCCTCCTGCCTCAGCCTCCTGAGTGCTGGCATGGCAGGCATGCGCCACCAGCCCCAGGTGCTCTTGAAACTCTCCAGGTTTGTAGCACACAGTGACCACATCGTCGTGGGAAGGTGGTGCGTGGACAACACACGTCTCAATTCTTTCATTCCCCTCCTCTCTCCCTCCATCTCTTGCTGCTTTTCCCATTTACAAAAGATCTGTCTCCCTGCTTCCTACTATTTATTTCGCATTTTGCTCTTTAATTTTTGGTGGGGGAGGTCCCAGGAAACTGAGGGCCTCGCACTTGCCGGGCATGTGCTGTGCCACTGAGCTAAATCCCTGGCCCCTCTTTAAATTATTTATACCTTGGGTTTCTCTATAAGAGAAATTGTGCAATATTTAAGCGCATGTGTCTGATTTATTTCACTTAACATTATGGTCTCAAGGAGCATCTGTTTTTCTACACATGGTTCAAATGTGTCCTTCTTTATGGCAGAGTGGTGTACAGACTCCACGTTTTCTGTCCCCATTTGTCTGGAGCTGGACATACAGGCCTTTCCCAAGATTTAGCTGTCACGTGTCATGCTGCCGTGCCCATGGGGACACTTGCGTCCCTGTGGAACTTTCATGTGCTCTGTACTGTACACGTCTGGTGATTACAACAGAGCCATGTCAGCAGAGGACAGACACGTGGGCCAAAGGGACAGAGCAGGGTGTCCAGGATTCCACTGTGAGGCAGAGTGGAATCCCTAGTGTGACAGAGAAAGTCTGAATGGGGCTCTCCATACACGGGACAGCTTGTCACCCAGCCGGGGGTTGGGGCAGGGGGGAGACATCACATGTGATCCCTGCCTCACACCACACAGAGGCCAAGGAGATCAAAGTGAGAAACAAGACTCCTCTCTAGGAGAAGATAATTTATAAACTTGGGGAAGGGAGGGATTTGAAACAGGATGCATCATAAAGAGGGAAAGGAAGCATTTGCAAATTAAAACCACACTGAGGCCGGGCATGGTGGCGCACGCCTTTAATCCCAGCACTCGGGAGGCTGAGGTAGGAGGAGTGTTGTGAGTTCGAGGCCGGCTTGGGCTATAACGTGAGTGCAAGGCCGGCCTGAGCTACATAGTGCGACCCTGCCTCAAAAAACCAGGGCTGGGAGTTTGGCTCAGTGGCTTCAGTGCCTGTCTGGCAGGTGCAAGGTTGTGAGTTCAATCCCTAGTGCCACAAACAAACAAACAAAAAGCAAAAAAACCACACTGAGATCCCATCTCGCCCAGAAGGATTGACTGTCATCAAGAAATCAAGTAGTAACAAACCCTGGTGGGGTTGCAGGAAGAAACGCCCCTCTCCACTGTTGGTGGGGTGTGAACTGGTGCACCCACTGTGGAAATCAGCCTGGGGAACCTTCAAGAAACTAAAGTGAGAAATTCCATTCAACTCAGCTATCCCCGCTCTAGGTGTCTTCCCAAAAGAGTTAAAGGCATCATATCCCAGCAATCCACGCAGACCGGTGTTTACAGCAGCACGATCCTAACAGCTGAAGCTTGGAAACCACCTATGTGTGCATGAGCGGATGAGTGAACAAAGAAGGTGTGGTATTCACACACAAGGGAGTACTACTCTGCCGTAAAGAAGGATGAACTTGAGTCAACTGTAGGAAATGGCTTCCTCACCTTGAGATCATAATGGTCAGTGAAACAAAGCAGACACACAAGCTTCAACATCACACAGTTTCTCTTATAGGAGGCACTCGATGTTTTATTTATTTATTTATTTATTTTTGGTTTTTTGAGTCAAGGAATACCTATGCAGTTCAGGCTGATCTTCACTTCACTATGTAACCCAGGCTGGCCTTGAATTTATGGGGATCCATCCTCCTGCCTCAGCCTCCCAAATTCTGGGATTACCAGCACACCTGGGTTGTAGGGAGCGGTGAAACAGTCTCGTGGCTGCCGCTCCATTTCTCCACCGTTTTTTCCCTCCCTGCGGGCATTAAGCGTGTCAGCCTACAGTTCCCATGATCCTTTCTTGCAAGCCTACATTGTAAGCCTACATTTCCCATGATCCTTCCCATCCCACTGGGAAATGACGACGACCTGTCCACGCCCCCATGTGATGACAGCTTCCACTCCCGTTTCTATATAAGCCTTGAACATTTCCGCAATAAACGAGACTTGATCGGAACCGCTCGATTTGTCTTCGTTTCTCTCGCCTCTTGTCCTGCCCCCATCCCCCATCCCGTCTCTCCTCCAGGCGAGACCCACGGATTGATCCGCGGGCCGGATCACTGGGTCTAAAGTATAAATAATTTAAAGAGCAAAATAAAAAAATAATTGAAAAGAGGAGACAGGGTTTTTTGTTTTGTTTTGTTTTTTGCAAATGGGAAGAAAATCTAGAGGTGGAGGGGTGGATGGACAGAAGGAGAAGGAAAAGTAAAAAATAAGATGCGTGATATCCATGCACCAACACCCCACAATGAATGCAATCATTATGCACTGCGAACATGGCTTTAAATTTTTTTTAAAGAGTGCTTCTGTTAGGACAGGCAGGGTGGCACACAACAGTAATCCCAGCACTCAGGAGGCTGAGGCAGGAGGATCACCGCAAGTTGAGGCCAGCCTGGGCTATGTAGTCCGTTCAAGGTCAGCCTGTACTACATAGCAAGACCCTGACTGAAAACTAAAACCAAACCAAACCCAACCAAAACGAAACCACACAAAACAGTGCATCTGTCACCATGAAGTGGGACGCCATGAACCCCAAAGAGGAGACATAGCACAAAGGAGTTTGTAAGACGTGCGATGAGGGATTTGGATGTGGCAGGGGTAGTTTGGGGGCCGGAGTTCTGAGCTGACTTACAAACAAGAGGCTTCTCCGGCTGGAGTTCTTCACGCCGCACCACCCAACCAGGGCCAGCAGCACCACGAGGCACCCCGAGGCCAGGTACAGCTGACCGATGTGCTGGTGATGGCTGGACACTGGGCCCATGACCCTTGTCAGGGCGGCCTCTCCATAACCGATACCAATGCCCAGGCCAATGAGGATCACGCCGGATGCCTTTAGAACCAAAATCAGAAGAGAAAAATGTGGGGATGACAGTATGCAATGTATGTACCATTGTTGCCCCCTGATTGATGTGTTTTGAAATTTTGTTGTAGTTTTTTTTCTTCTTCTTTTTATCCTTGAGTAAAATAGATTTTTTGTTTGCTTGTTTCTTTGTTTGTTTTTGGAACCGGGTATCAAACTCACAACCTTGCGCTTGCCAGGCCACTGAGCTAAATCCCCGGCCCTATTTTTTGAGACAGGGTCTCACTATGCAGTTCAGGCTGGCCTTGAACTCAGTTTATAGCCCACGCTGTTCTTGAACTCACAACGCTCCTCCTGCCTCAGTCTCCCGAGTGCTGGGATTAAAGGCTTGCGCCACCACGCCCATCTAATAAAATGGATTTGAAAAAAAAAAGATTGCTGCAAGTTCAAGGCCAGCCAGGTCCGCATAGTGAGTTCAAGATCAGTCTGAACTACATAGCAAGACCCTGTCTCAATCAACTGATCAACCAATCAATAAAACCAGCTTCTGTCAGGTACGACGGTGCATGGGTGTAATCCTAGCTACCCAAGAGGCTGAGGCAGGTGAACTGCAAGTTCAAGGATAGCCTGGGCAAATTAACGAGACCCTATCTAAAAATTTAATTGGTGGGGGGGATACCGGGAATTGAACTCAGAACCTTGCACTTGCCAGGCAGGTGCTTATGCCGCTGAGGTATATCCCCAGCCAATCTAAAAATTTAAAAACTAAAAATAAAAAAATGAGAAATCCTCAGCACTGAAGATACATTTTGAGACAGAGTCTTGCTAAGTTACCCAGGCTGGGCTTGAATTGGGATCCTCCTGCCTCAGCCTCCTGAGTGCAGGGCTGACAGGCGTGCACCACCACGTCACCACACCTGGGTCTTTATATTATTCTAAAATGAAAGCACTAAGTTTTTTGTTTGTTTGTTTTTCCAGCACCACGGATCGAACTCACAACCTTGCACCTGCCAGGACAGGCACTTAAGCCACTGAGCCGAACTCCCGGCCCTAGTTTTTTGAGGCAGGGTCGCACTATGTAGCTCAGGCCGGTCTTACGCTCGAGTTGTAGCCCAAGCCGGCCTCGAACTCACAACGCTCCTCCTACCTCAGCCTCCCGAGTGCTGGGATTAAAGGCGTGCGCCACCACGCCCCGCTAGCACTTAGTTCCTTAACAATGCGTATTTGGAATTAATCTTCCGCTATGAAAAGTATTTTTGAAAAATGTTTCTGAAAAGAATAAAAATCAAGACAGTACAGGCCTGGGGATGTAGCTCAGTGATTCAGTCATCCCAGCACAAAAGAAAAAAGAAAAAAGGAAGGAAAGAACAAAGCGTAGACCGAGGGCTTAATTTTTAAAAATCACTGCTTCCTGGCCTCCCTACATAACTTGATTTCTGCAGCGTCGGGCTCGAAACCGCGCTCTCTCCCGGGCCTGGCCCAGGGTCCCAGCGCCGAGTGTCCCCGTCAATGTCCCCTGCTCACGGGCCGGCCTGCCCTACATCGCCGGCTCTCCGGGGACCCCGGATCCGGAGCCGATCTGGCCCAGTTTATTTCCGTCTTCCGGGGAGCCGAGCCCGCGCCGGTGTGACATACTTACAGCCACCAGGCCGTTGAGCAGCGCGAGCAGTGTCCGCAGGGAGGAGTAGGGTGTGTGCGGCTCAGCCATGCTAGGCGGGCGGCGGCTGTGTCAGCATCTTCCGGCCGCCCGCTGCTGTTCCTGGGGGTGCCAGGCTCGGCGGAGGGCACTGAGCTGACCCGCTGTGCCCCCTCTGGCTCCCGGCTGCCTGCTCACCTCCCAGGGCCGCCCCGAGACCGCCCTGCCTCAGCCACAGCCTTTTGTCACATCACAATCTGAGGCCAGCAAGACAAGTGTCCCACGCTGTCCCCTGTGGCCTCTTCGTCCTCCAAACAGGCTACGCTGGGGACAGAGAAAAGGGAAACCGTATAGCCAGGCGTGGTGGCGCAGGCCTGTCATCCCAGCACTCGGGAGGCTGAGGCAGGAAGATTCCCGTGAGCTCCCGGCCAGCCTGGGTTACATAGTGAGTTCAAGGTCAGCCTTAAATACATAGTGAGACCCTGTTCCAAAAAACAAACAAAACAAAACAAAAAACAGGGCCTCTTTTGAAATAAGGACCCTGGGCGGGGGGATATAGCTCAGTGGTACAGCGCCTGCCTGGCAAGCGCAAGGTCCCGAGTTGGATTCCTGGTACAAAAAAAACCAAAAAACAAAAAACCAAGAACCCTGAGCCAAGGAGCTCGAAAATGGCTCGAGAATGGAGGCGCAAAGGCGCATGGGAAAATGTAGGGTACAAAAAATGGGGTGAAATCTGAGGCCAAATGGGTGCGAACGAGGCTGGAGAGCTGGAACACACAAAGCAGGATGGGAGGTGGAGAGCCCGGTGCCAAGGAGCGTGGGTGAACGGGGACACGGAGGACGGGCGGCAGGGACACGACGGAGGAACCCGTCCTTGGCCACGCCCCCGCTCAGAGACCACGCCCACAGACCACGCCCCCTCGCCCTCACCACCTCTCAGCGGCCTACTCCCGGCCGGCCCCGCCCCAGTAGTAGTAGTCCCACCCCCCAGGATGAACCTCCCCTTGGCACCGCCTCTCTCTGAAGCACCGCCCCCCTCCGGCCCCGCCCTCCGCGGCAAGGCCAGAGCTTCCGGGCAAAACCTTAATTCAGATCCCAGCCTCGCGCGCCCCTTGGCGGCCGACAGTGGAAGCGTAGCCTTGCCTGAGGCCACCGGGTACTCCTGCGAGTTCATCCCAGATTCTACCAGCCACACAGGCGCATCCATCCAAACGTGCCCGGGACCCCAGAGGCGCTGCTGGGCGGTCAACACGAGGACGTGGGACAGAGACAGCGCTCCTCGCCCCCGCCCCACCCCACCGCCACCCCACCGCCACCTGCTCAGGGAGCAGAGACAGATGGCGCAGGCATCGGAGGAACTCAAATACCAAGCAACTTCCCAGAGTATGGGGAGGCTGGGGGCTGCAAGGGAGTAAAACCAGCAAGCAGCGAGCAGGCCTGGCGTGGTCACGCCACGGCCGCATGCGTCATCCCAGCATCCGGGAGGCTGAGGCAAGAGGATCGCCTCGAGCTCGAGGCCAGCCGGGGCTACATAGCGAGACCCTGTCTAAAAATTCCAAACCAGACCAACAAGCAAAAATCTTCAACTGTGAGCTACGTGGAGAGAGGGCCTCAGGGTGCTGACCCTATAGGTCTGGGAGGACTGGCAGCTGAGAGAAGGGTCATAATGAGGGTGCAGGTGGCAGCAAGGGACTACCAGTGCAGTGGGCGAGGGTGACAATCTTTGAAGGACTTCTGCTCGTTAGCTCGAGGGTCTCAGATTAGAATTTCCTGTTTTGTGGGGGGACTCGAGACAGTTCTCAGTACATAGTCTTTTTTTTTTTTTGAGACAGGGTCTCACTACATAGTTCTCAAATTCGCAGTCATCCTCCTGCCTCAGCCTCCCAAGTGCTGAGATTGCAAGCCCAGTTTCACTATGTAGTCTTGAACACCATATAGCTCAGGCTGCCTGGGAACTTCTGGAGATCCTCCTGCTTCAGCCTCTAGAGTGCTAGGATGACAGGTGTGTGGCACCACAGTGGGCGTTTATTTATCTTGAGACAGGGTCTCATTAAGAGACTGGGCTGGAACTTTCCATCTTTCTGCTTCAGCCTTCTGAGTATCTAGCATTTACAGGTGTGGGCCACGACACTTGGCTTATTTTAGTTTTTTAGATGAGTTTCCCTGTGTTGCCCAGACTGGACTAAAATTCTTAGATTCAAGAAATCCTCCTGCCTCAGCCTCCTGAGTAACTCGGATTACTCCTAGGACTATTGCATCCAACTAGCAAATAGAATTCTTTAAAACTCATGGGCAAAGGTTTCTCTTTCTAGGAATTTCTACTGCAGATTTATTCAAAGGAATGTTGGCCAGAGTTGGTAAACTTTCTGGAAAATTCCAGGGTGTAAATATTTTGGACTTTGCAGAGTCTATCACCTCTGTCTGGATTCAGCCAGTGAAGCTATAAAAACTATAAATGAACAATATGTAATACTATGTAGATGAAAAGGCAGGG
>RJWM01043388.1:0-13959 GCA_004363535.1 Dasyprocta punctata
CGCACAATATCTGAATAAAGTGGCGGCAATTTCTGCCACTTTTACTTTTGTTTTGTTTTCTTCTAAACATTTATTTTTAAAAACCTAGAATTGGGCATAGCGACACACCTGTATAATCCTTGCACTTGTATAATCCTCAGGAAGCTGAGGCAGAAGGATCAGAAATTCAAGGCCAGACAGGGCAACATAGTGAAATCCTGTCTCAAAATTAAAAAGAAAAGAATGTTGTTTGTGTGAATATCTTGTGCTTCAATAACTCATCATCTGTTTGTTTAGACCAGTAGTTCTCAAAATGTGGTCCTGAATTTGACATCTCCTGGGACTTCCAGTCTTTTTTTTTTTTTTTTTTTTTTTTTTTTCTTTTCTTTTCTTGAGACAGGGTCTTGCTAGGCAGTTTAGGTTGGACTTGAACTCACTGTGTATCTCAGGCTGGCCTCAAACTCTCGATGATCCTCCTCCTGCCTCAGCCTCCTGAATGCTGGGATTACAGGCATTTGCCACCACTTCTGGCTCTATCTAGGTTTTGAATGACCTCCAGCTGATTCTGCTGCACAAAGTTTATATGATCCCTGTTTGAATTAAATACAATACTGAGGTTGTAAAATGGTGATTTTCCATCATCCGTTGCATATTTACTTACCTTACTGTATAATACAAGGAGACTGTGACTCTTGACCATATATTTGCTGGGTTTTACATTGAATCTTGAGGGCAGGAAGAAAGTCTGCTTAACATGTCCCTGAGGGGACTTGGTATCTAAATAATGTTCTGCAGAATAAATCTATTTGAGCGAGAGAAAGGTTTGTCCATTTTTATGGCAGTTTACAATTATACTGATGTCCTTATGATTATTAGACTAGGGTGATTCAGGGTTGGTATATATTGAGGAATTTTGCTATGACTTTAGGTTAATTAATTCAGCTCTGAGGTTTGATCTCTGATCACATAACTGAGATATTTATACATAATTGGCAAGAGCAAACCAGAGATATTTATTTTCCATCATTAACTTGTATAGTTTTAGGAGCTACTAACACAACACATATATATAGCTACTTAAACTATGTCATGCTTATTAGAGTAACCAAAACATAAAAATAAATTTGCAAAGACAATACTGCCTTGCACTTTTTAAATGACTACTACACGGCAAGCATCAGAGTAGCAAGTACTTAACCTGTGTTATTTCATTTATGGCTTTCAAAACGCCTATGAGGTAAGTACTCTTATTATTCCTGTCTTGAATATAAATTGAGGCCTAAGTTATGTTTAGTATAGTACTTATTCCAGGTCACACAACTAAGTAGTGGTTCCACATTCCATGGCCTTAACCACCACGCTACAACGCCTTTCTAAATTTGTACTAGTAAATATAATTAACTGAGGAGTTTGCTCTATGATTAACTTATTTAGTATCATAATATTTTCAGGAAGAGAACCCAAGCAGTGGGATACTGTGGAAAGAGCCCAGGAGTTTTGAATATTCAGAGCTGAGTACTGGTGAGTTCCAGCTAAACCTCGGATATGACCTTGGGCAAACCAGTTCTGAGCTTTGGTTTCTTGTTCTGTAACACAGGTGTAAAGATAGCTGTCCAATCCATGGATTGTTACCAGTGTCAGGTAGCACAGTGAATGGGAAAGCACTTTGTAAATTGCAAAGTGATAAACAGAAAAGGTCAGGTATATCTTAACAAACATATACATCTTATGTTTCACTATTTGCAAAACGATGAGTCCATATGCCAGTTTTAAACATTCTAGATCCTGAGACGATTTCTCTCACAGTTTATTTAGAACTGCATTTTTCAAATGGGCCTCTTTCTTTCTCCCCCACATAAATATGTGGTTTCAAATCCTGAATTTTAGAAAACTTCTATAATACACACAAATAACAAACTGCCTTTTATATGCTTTTTCCCAGGGGCGAATTTTAAATTCTTGTCATGTTTCAATTTTATCTGCAATATTCAGTCGACGTAATCTGCCATTCTGGTGGCTTATGCATTTGTGTTTTGCATATTTCATACAAGAAAACAGAGAAAAAAGAGAAGTCAGCCAGATGGGTTTCTCTTTCCAGGCAGAGAAGAACTAGAAAAATTTGCATGGCCACGACCTCCTCTCTAGACAAAGGATGCTTGTTTCCAGGACTGGCATTTTGGCTACAGGGTGACAACCCATCCCCGAATTCCTGAGGCAGTCGTAGGTTTACAATCTAGGTTCTGAAATAGCTCCCAAGATGCAATTATTTTCAAGTGTATTCAAACCCCTGAAATAGCTAATTTAAAATAATCCTATAAAACAGCAGGCCCTTTCTCCAAATTTAGACACTTTCTTTTACTGGCTGTTTAGTTAGCCAAGTCTTGCAGAAGCCCAGCCACCTGTTGGGGACGGGTGAGGGAAGGTGCCAGAGTTCCTAGGAGGTGACTGTTCTTGGCAGCACCTCTACCCAGCTCTTCCTGAAATCTGTGATCGTCAGCTTCTGCTAAGACACGGTTTGGTCCTCGGTGGGTAAAGATAGGCAAGGACTTCTTTGACCTCCCTTCAAATCTCTTTCTCATACTCTCATTATATTCCTTCAATGACATAATGACAGTGAAGTTCCTAAGACAGCACGTGGCCCCGGGGAAGGGGTTCAACCACCAGGAAACTCCCTGCTCAGTCTGCTTCCCCGACCTGCTGGCGGCGGGGCTGCGCGGCTTCCCCAAGCTCTGCCCCACTAACCAGGAAGTTGGGTGTGGTTCCCAGAAGGTTCGGTTTGGGATTTACATTATAGTTTGCATCGATGACTTCATCCATTGTTTGGGCTTTTTTTTTTTTCTCACCAGAAAACCAAGCAGGATACTTTCGCAAACAAATTTGTTTTTCTCAAAATGTAAACCTCACCAAACAAAATGTAATGGGGTGAAACTCCTAGGTAGGGAGAATTTTTCTGAAATCCGGAAATTCTCAAGTATATGTGAACATAATGGAGCTACTTGGGAAAACAATATTTTGGAATCAAGGAGATTAAAGCTTTTTTTTCTGGTTCAGTCTCTATCTTGATGAATGCGAACTGACATTAATAGCTAAAATAAAACAAAATGAAAAAGATCAAGAAACAGTGAAAAATCATTTTGGGGGACACAGTGTCGGGGATCAAGCTCAGGACACTTGCACGCTAGGCAAGCCTTCTACCGCTGAACTATATATCCCAGTTCTGAAAAATATTTTAAGCTCTAGTTGAGATTTGTGGATATTTTTATGTTGCTGTCTACCGAACAGTGAAAGCTGAGCTCTGGCTACTTGGAAAAAGCTTAACTAAATCCTTGAAATAATATTTAATGATACCATTTTACTTGGTCATGCCTCACATCTCTAGTTTTTAAAATTTTTATTTACTTTAAATAATTTTTAACTTCAGTTTTATTTTTCACTATATTGCTTTGTCTGTTTTATTTTTAATTGACATATATTTTACACAGAGCATAATCACACAGATGCTAGGTGTACAGTTTCAAGAGTTTTGATAATTATATGCATCATTAATTGTAATCACCACTGCAATCAAGGTACAGAATATTTTCATCACTCAAGGAAAGTTTCCTGTGCCCATTTCCAATTAATCTTATTCACCCCAGCCTAAATCCAGGAAACAACTGCTCTGATTTCTATCAGACACCCATAGGGTTGGAGAGTATCAAAAGCCAAAATTGCAAGGCTGGGGATATAGCTCAGCAGTAGAATGTGTGGTTAGAATGCCCAAGGCCTTTGGTTTAAGTCTCAACACTTAAAAAAAAAAATTTTTTTTAAAAAGGTCAAAATTACAACAAATTTAGTTATTACAAGGTATAACTTGAAATTTGTAAATGGGGGTACATATCTCTTTAGAAATTTAGAAAAGATGATCTAATGAGCTGAGCAAAGGAAGATATCTTGGTAGGCAGAAAAGGGATGAAGAAAGCAGAAACAGGAAACAAAAAGTAGACTGGTCATTTCAAACTCACTTTCTTTACAGTGTTAAAACAGAGGAGACTTCCTTATCATGCTAAAATTGGACTGTTTGGAAATTCGGTTATTATTTTTCTCTCTCCTGATTTCTGGGAAAGTCAAACAATTTTTTTTGTTTGTTTTGGTAACATGGGTCTCAGCGTGAGTGACTCCATTTGGTGTGGTCTGTTGGAGCCCAGTGCAGGAGCTCAGATTAAATCAGTGGCTTCCTATCGTTGTATTTAACAACAAATATACCTATTCTGAACTCATTTAGGTGAAACTATACACTCTTTTGGTGTCTGGATTATTTCATTCAAACTAATTTCTATGAGATGTCAAATTTCTTTTTCTTTTTCTTTTTTTTTTTTTTTTTTGCGGCACCGGGGATTGAACTCACAACCTCGCGCCTGCCAGGGCAGACGCTTAAGCCACTGAGCCAAACTCCCAGCCCTGGTTTTTTTTTTGAGGCAGGGTCGCACTGTGTAGCTCAGGCCAGCCTTGCGCTCACGTTGTAGCCCAAGCCAGCCTCGAAGTCACAACACTCCGCCTACCTCAGCCTCCCGAGTGCTGGGATTAAAGGCGTGCGCCACCACGCCCGGCTTCAAATTTCTTTTTAACACTGTTGTTGCATGTACTGTATCAATAGCTTGTCTTTTTTCTGCTTTTCTTTTATTGGGGTAAAACACACATAAAAATTGCCAGGCAACATTTTTAAATGTACAATTCAGTGTTGTTGAGTACATCCTTAGAGTTGGCAATCATCACCATTATCCATGTGCAAAATTTTCATCATTCTAAACTGAAACTCTGTGCCCATGAAAAAATATTCAACCATTCATCCTCCTGTCCCAGTACCCCTGGTATATTCTATCTCTATGAATTTGACTATTCAAGGCACCTCATGTAGGTGGACTCATATATTATTTGTCCTTTTATATTAGGTATATGTCATTCAGTATGTTTTCAAAGTTCATCCATGTTGCAGCATGTCAGAATTTCCCTTTTTTTTTTTTTTTTTCTTTTTTTGAGACAGGGTTTTGCTATGCAATTCAGGCTGGCCTTGAACTCACTTTGTAGCAATCCTCCTGCCTCAGCCTCCTGAGTGCTGGGATTATAGGTGAGCGCCAGCACACCCAGGCTTGTACATTTTCTTTAATGTGAATAAGGCTTCAGTAACATTAGCATACCGTTATCCATTTGAATCCCCAAATATAATACTTTTGGATATTTACTTAAGAGTGCAATTGCTAGGTCACAAAGTAATTCTATGTTTCACTTTTTGAGGAACTGTCAAACCTTTCGGTGATGGCTGCAGCCTCATTTTACATTCCCACTAGCAAAGCAAGAGAATACCAATATTTCTGAACCATAGTCAGCACTGCTTGCTTGCTTTCTCTTTTTCTTTCTTTCTTTCTTTTTCTCTGTTTCGTTCTTTCTCTTTATTTTTCTTTCTCTTTCGTTCTTTCTTTCTTCCTCTTTCTTTCTTTCTTTCTTTTTTTTTTTTCTTTTTTTTTCAGTGCTAGGGATTGAACCCAGGGTCTCTTGCATGCTAGGCAATTGCTCTATCGGTGAGCTACCTAACACTCAGGCTCTGCTCCCATCATCCGGGAACTCCATCAGGCCCACCTGTTAGCACCATTGCCCTGGACCTGACTTTCAGCATGCGAATCTCAAGGACATTCCCACCATAGCAATAACCGTGAAGATAGGTTTTCCTGGTTATTTTGAGGCAAAATCCTTTAAAAAAAAGAAAAAAGCATTAAACTTAGTAAAGAGTTACCTCTTTCACAAAAAGACAAGATTTCCAAATATGTCAACATTTAATAATAAGAGACTTCTGGTAATTATAAACCAGCTAACAGATACTCTTGGAAAACAAGCCAGGTTTTAAAGATGTAGATATCTTTTTTAAATTAATTTTTATTTTTATTATTTATTTATTTATTTATTTATTTTTGTACCAGGGATCAAACTTGCAACCTCGCACTTGCCAGGCAGGCGCTTACACCACTGAACTAAATCCCCGGCCCTATTTTTTGAGACAGGGTCTCACTATGCAGTTCAGGTCGGTCTTGAACTCACTTTGCAGCCCAGGCTGGTCTCAAACTCAAAAGATGTAGATGATATCTTAACAGTAGGTGATATAGTACCTACTGTATAAAAGAAATGTATCCTTTGGGGAATTTATTTTGAAATAGTATACTTGTAAATATTAACATCATTGTGTAATCTGTTAGAAACAGTATAATGATATCTTAAAGAAAACAAAAATACCACATAGATGTACGCACAGAAAACTTGAAAACAGGATTTTCCAACATGTTTCAAAATCTGCCATATAAAGAGTTTCATTTTAAATCCACTAGTTAAAGATATAAGAATGGGACAGCCTCTAATTAGTTGGTAAAAATAACTGACTGGCCTCAGAGAAAATGAAAACTTTCACTCATGAAATTTCAATAAAACAAAGCATTATTAGGTAGAACTGAAAAATGAGTATCATGGTTTAGTAGTCTCAGTGAATGGCATATTTCTATGAATATTTTGAAAGTACTTTTATTTATTTCTTTAGCTTTGAAAGCTTTTAAAAGAATATGCTGAAAGTAACTGAACATGAATAACCAGACCTTTGATTGCCTTACTTCAAAATGCTAAATTAAAATTTTGGGTTGTAGTCTGGTGATGTGGCTCCCTGGCAGAGAGCTTGCCTGTCATGGGAGAGGGCCGGGCTTCGATCCACAGCATCAGGGAAAAATTTTCAATTGTGTTGTATTCAATTACATGGTTCCCATGAATTATATTGTTATTATTAGTCATACTCTAATAAAAGTGAAGTTTTTGTACCAGTAACAACTGAAGTAATTGTTTCCTAGTGCCTGTGTTTCAGCTGAGTGGTACATGCAGGTAACTGATAAGTTAATAAAAATGTATTAGGAGTGCACACTCAAAACTTTTAAAAACCTATTCAAAATATTTTTATTCAGCATATGATTAATAAATTGTTACTATGATATATTACACTCCTTTTTCTTCACTGCAAGTTTTTGAAATCCAGAGTATATTTAATGCCTAAGTCCTTTTCCGGGGTGGTTCTGGATGAAATCTGGAGCCTACTGAATGCTAAGCAAGTGTTAAACCGCCGAGCTATACCCTCAGGTCTCCTAATCACATTTTACTCAGATTCGTCATTTTTCTTCTTTCTTTCCTTTTTTTCTTTCTTTCTTTCTTCCTTCCTTCCTTTCTTTTTTGACAATTTCCAACTAGATTTTATTGGTACATTTTAAGTACATATAGTGATCACATTCATCACAGAAGGTTTGTCTCTGTACATGATATACCTTGATTCTTTCTTTTTCCCATTTCCCTACCCTCCCTTCAACCCTTCTTCCCCTCCCCATTTACAAAAGCATTGTTTCCATTTTTTCCTTCTTTTCTCATTTTTTAAAAACTTTTCCCTTCTTTTCTTTCCCCCTCCCCACTAGATCCATCATATTTCAAGGGCTCATGTGTGGCCTTTGGCTACTGTATTGACAACAAGAGCTCTAAAGAGTTTAGCTTTAATTGTAATTTTCAACATCATTCCCAACTTGGGCTGCTTCATTTTAGTTTGTTGAAAACAGATAAGCACTGTCTATTTTCCCAAAAACAAAGAACAAAAATCCGGATGAAACAATCTGCCAATATTAGTGTATACCTCCTTCAGTGTGTGGCTGTTGGGGTAGTCAAGGGTTTAGGAATATTTGCATCTAAAAACCCTTATCTACTGCTTTGCTGGATATTGTTTATGCTGAAGAAAATTTTAAAGTAGATACAGTAATTCCAGTCTGCCCATTTTTAAAATAAGGTTTTAGGTAGAGGGATTGAGGGTTTATCTATCCGTAACCTTTAGGCTATGTGTTTTAGAGATTACCACACTTCTCTTGGTTCAAACTCTATCCTAAACCAAGAAATAAAACTGTCATATATAGACTCCCTGGAAACACTATGCACTTATGATCCAAATGGATAAAAATATTTAATAAGTTTTAATACACGTTTAATATCAAAGAGTAATATTATCAGAAATGGGTAATGACATCACTTTCTTTTCCAGATGGAGAAGTCACCTCATGAGACAACCCAGGGCTGTTTAACTGTTCTCGGCGACACTGGACACATTGACAGAACCTGCTGAGGGCCCTGTGCCGGCAGCTGTGCCTGGTAACATCTGTTCAATGCTAACCAGTCCTGGTCGAGAAGCAATGCTGTAGTGCACTGGTTATCCACTGCCGCGTAGCACATTACCTCAAAACTTGTGGTTTAAAACAGTAATAAACACAGTTTTCGAGAGTCAGGAGTTCGTGGCGGGGGGCTCTCAGCCGAGGCGTCAGCTGAGGCTGTGGTCACCTGGAGGTGTGGCCAGGGCTGTAAGGTCGCTGCCCTGGCTGCTGAGTTGGTGCATGGGTGGCAGGGGCCTCACTTCCTTGCCACATCGGAGTCCCACATTTTGGCCTTTTGTAATTCCGGCCAGTTCCTCTTTAGTTTTCCCTTAAGGAAAGCCATCAGTCGGTCTCTGCTCACACAGCCAGATGTACGGAAGAAAACTCAAAAGAGAGGAGACGACAGAAACGAATGATCTTAGAAGAAAGCAAAATAGTCAGGAAATAAGACAGAAACGTTAAGAGACATAGAGTCAGTACAACTGGCCCAACATTGGACTCATACGTGTTTTGAAAGAGACAAGAGGAAAGGCAATTATAAAAAAATAATCTGAATATATGTTAGCATTGCAGATCAGAAGAACAGAAGGAAGCAAACAAGCTTGCGTGTAGATTCACCATTGTAAAAAGTTTGAAGGCAAGGCAGAGAAGAAGTTTTAGAATCGTGGAGTGAAGGGTAAAACTAACAAAGTACAGCAAAGAAAGGTCATCTATAAGAAATGAGAATGTCCTTTAGTCCCAGCACTCGGGAGGCTGAGGTAGGCGGAGCGTTGTGAGTTCAAGGCCGGCTTGGGCTACAACGCGAGCACAAGGCCGGCCTGAGCTACATAGTGCGACCCTGCCTCAAAAAACCAGGGCCGGGAGTTTGGCTCAGTGGCTCAAGCGCCTGTCTGGCAGGTGCGAGGTTGTGAGTTCAATCCCCGGTGCCGCAAAAAAAAAAAAAAAAAAAAAAAAAAGAAATGAGAATGAAACTGATCTTTAGCAGACTAGATGCTAGAATATTATGCACCAATGCTTGCAAAATTATGAGAGTTCTGGGCTTGCTGATGTACACCTGCAATCCCAGCTTTCCGGAGGCTGAGGCAGGAGGATCACTGGGTGTTTGAGGCCAGCCTGGGCTACATAGTGAGTTCAAGACCTATCTCGAAAATCCAAAAAGAAGAAACAAACATAATAGCACAAAACTTTTTTTCAATGAACTATGAAAGGCAAGCAGTATAAATGAAATAAATTAGCATATATGTTAAAATATTTTTTGAAGCAACAGAATAGGTAATTAGGGAATTATTTGAACTTCTCCCTATTTCCTATTTATCTATCTTCTATTTGCTCTTTATTTGTGTGTGTGTATATATATAATAATATATATGATTTCAAAGTTTCTCATGTAAAAACCACATGATATTTAATCTTGTGTGTCTGATTTGCTTCACTTAACACTATATTCTCAAGTTGTATCCATTTACCTACAAATGTCTCAAGTTTCTCTTCCTCTATAGCAGAATCTTTTTGTGTCTGCGTCTTGTACTCCAGATAACTACTTTGAAGATAAGGACACACAGTGTATTGATTATCGCCTTTCTCTTATTATTTTGTTACAAAATTTTTTTATTTTCTAAAAAAAAATTTAAAACACCCCCAAATTCTGAGGGATAGATATTTTCAGCTTAGAATTTTATGTATGCCTAAGCCATCAGCCAAAAGAGAGTGAAAGGCCTGGGGCTATAGCTCAGAGGCAGAGCCCTGGCCTAGTGTTGGAGAGGTCCTGGATTCTACTGCTAGCACTGCCAAAAGCAAAACATACAGTAAAACACCCCATTTTTTTTTAAACGTGGAAGACTTATGAAAAAGGAAATGTAATCATAATATTCTACTTCAAGCACAGTGAGAATACTGTGATGTCTGCAGTACTCCTTTACCCGCTACTTCACTGACTCCACCCCTACCAGGTGGGATGGATTAAAAACTGCTACCAACTCTTTCACCTTTCTTTCCTCTTTTTCTTTTTAATTTAAAAAACATTTATTGGTGGTACACGCCTTTAATCCCAGCACTCGGGAGGCTGAGATAGGAGGAGCGTTGTGAGTTCGAGGCTGGCTTGGGCTACAACACAAGCGCAAGGCCGGCCTGAGCTACATAGTGCAACCCTGCCTCAAGAAACTAGGGCCAGGAGTTTGGCTTAGTGGTTTAAGCGCCTGTCTGGCAGGCGCGAGGTTGTGAGTTCAATCTCCGGTGCCACCAAAAAAAAACCACATTTATTGGAGGTGACCGAGGAGGTGGCCGATATGATTGGGGCTGAAGAAGTGGCCAGAGGCGGCAGCTGGAGAGGATCTATGTGGCCCCTCAGCTCATTCCCAGGCCGGGTCTGCGTTCTCACGGTGGTCCTGCACACCTCATTCAAGCAGACCCCAGGTGCCTGCCTGACGCTTGTGTCACCGTCCCCTTGTGCTCTGCTGCGGGCATCCTGGCTTCCTCCACAGCCCTGTGGCAGCCCAGTCTTTCCTCTTGCTCTCCCTCTGCCTGAATCATGTCTCACCCAGACAGCCACGAAACGTCTCCTTCATTCCGATTTCTGTCCAGATTTGACCTCCAACTCCCTGGGTTTTTTGTTTGTTTGTTTGTTTTGTTTTTTATCTTTTTAAGACAAGGTCTGACTATGCAGTTCAGGCTGGCCTTGAGCTCACTTTGTAGCTCAGGCTGGCCTCGAACTCAGAATGATCCTCCTGCCTCGGCCTCCTGAGTGCTGGGATTACAGGCATGCACTACCACGCTCGGCTCTGTCTGTTTTTTAAAACTGAGGTGAAATTCATTTCACCCACCAGCAACCACGTGAAAAGCAAATACTTCAGAGGAACGCAGAGCGCTAGCAATGCAGGGCCCCACGGCCTCTCTCCAAACCAAGGTCACCTCCTTGGAAGTCACCACGTGACTGCCCTGCCTGGAGCTCACCTCCAGTCCTGTCGGGCTTTCTTGCTTTTCTCTACTTCACCTTTCTCCATGAGACTTGCCAGACATTTTATTTTGCATCTGTTTGTATTCTGCTTTTTTCTCCCCTTAGCTTCACAAAAGTGGGGTATTCGGGTGTCTTGGGACTGCCGTGGCCTCAGGACCCAGACTCTACCCATCTCTTGGCATGTTCTCAACAATAATTGTTGGATGAAATATAATAATGCAGGCTCTGCTTACTGTTTTGAACTTTTGAGTCAATCTATAGAGAAGCAAGAAAAACGAGTCTAATTTCAGAATGAGTCTAATTACAGAACAGCATCAGTGGTGAAACATTACAGAAGCAAATTATAGCAGACAAAAGTTAGTAGCCAGAAAGAGGAGACAATAGGTCACAGGACAGCTGAGTGCCGTGAGATCTCCCAATTTAAGAACTAAATATAGTCGACTGGTTCACAAGTTGTCAGGTATATGATTTAAAGGTATAAAGCTGTCCACAGAGAAACTAAATCGTGCTGATCTATTTGGAAGGAATGGAAGCTGGGTATGAGTGGTATCAAAATTTCCAATTAATGAAATAACAAAAAGACTTAGTTTAATACCAGTCTTCTAATATTTAATAATACTGTTCCAGATAACTTTTATTAGCTTCTCTTGGTACTTTGTAAGTTCAATTGACAAAGGCAGGAGTACTACAAATGGTTGCCCCTAGAACACTGTGCTCTCTCCAAAGGTGGCTGACGTGCGGCAGGCATCTGTCAGTCATGCTTCCGAATCATCCTCGCCCTGCTGAACCCGGGCTGTCCCTGAGACTCTCTTTACCATAGGAAATGGCACAAGTGATACCTGACAGCTCTGTGCCAGGGCTTTAAGGAGGCCTGAGAGCTTCTGTTACCCCGCTGGAGGGGTTAGGTGGGGCCACCACAGGGAGACAGAAGGACTCTGAGAAGCCAGAGGGAGAAAGAGGGGCCTGGCCATCCGTGGTTCCGCTTAGCCCCCATCCTTTAGTCAGACATGAGTGCAGCCATCTTGGATGTTCGGCCCCAGCACTGTCTGACTGCAGCCACACGAGACACCTCGGAGGAGACTGGCAGAAACGTCATGCTTTGGAGCTCCAGTTCACCCACAGCACTGTGACAGATAATGACGTGGCTATTGTTTTTAGCTACTAAGTTATGGTGTGGTTTGTTATGGAGCCAAAGATAACTGAAATAGGCACGCTTAATCGTCTGTCGGGTCAGCCACTTCCTGCTCAAGTTCCAGAATATCAATCCTAAGAACCAAAGAGAGTAAGAGGGTGAGGAGAACAGAGAGGGGCGTGTCCCTATTTATCCAGCCATTTTGAGAAGATCACATGGGTGGAAGATTTGTAGAAGAACATTTAGTAACATGGAGATGTTCATGATTATTAAATGAAAAAATAATACAGCAGATTACAAAGTGAAGGGTAAACTTAGTCTATATGTCTACATGTAATCTCTTTCAAACGTACCGAACACAGATATATATAGTCAGATGGCTGCTCAGCATTACAAATTCCCAGAATGACATAACCGTTGTGCCCTTGGTCCTTGTGACTTAGTCTTTGTCACTAGGGAAATAGCTCTGGTTCATGACCTAGGGTGATATTGGGGAAACAGTCCGGCAAAAGATAACACTGGGTTACAGTCTTCTCTAGGTACAGTACCTGCTCATCTCTTAACACATTGTTCCATGCGCAGGTTAACCCCGGAATGGACTGCATCAGCTCTTCCTCTGCATGGTAATAATTAGAAACGCTGTATATCAGAGGCATTAACTAATCAACATCAGCGGCCTTTCAGTCCCATAGAAAAACTGTAACACCAACCCCAGCAGTAAAGCCAGTTGGAGTTCTGGAGATTAGGTGCTTGAGATCATCGTACCCTGTTCTGTTGAACTTTTCTCTTTGGGCACCACTGGCTGGATGCCGAGAGGGGAAGAGTGATGTAGGGCCCGCTAGTCTCAGAAGCCTTGCCCAGGGTGACCCTTACTCTGTTAACAAAAGTAGTGTTTGTATTGAAACAAGCACTTTTTTTTTTTTTGGTGGGGGACAGGGTTATGCTATGCAGTTCAGGCTGGCCTTGAACTCACTTCATAGCCTAGGCGGGCCTCAAGTGCACAGTGGAACTCCTGCCTCAGCCTCCCAAGTGCTGGGATTATAAGCATGGGCTACACTGTGACAGTTTCAAGGAGTACTGGTCAGGTATTTTGTGGACTCGCCCTCCATGCCACTGGGGCTGTGGCTGATGTGAAGACTACTGGAGGCAAAGCGCTGACGTCCCCATGACCCGCATGGGAGGTGTCGCGCTGGATCACACAGTAAGGAGGAGTCCGTCAGGTCTCTCCACTCGGACACAGCCTGCTTTCCTCCTCTGCACCCGCTCTGTGGAGACAGTCGCCAGTCCAGCTGACCTTCAAAGGGAAGGGAGCTGAGTTCCACCGCGTGGGGTGGGGGCAGCATCTACATTTATTGTTTGAGATTGGTCTGTAAAGAGGGTTTATCCTTCCTCTCCTCCCTGCACCCAGTTTATGGATTTATCCAATTATCTATATACACAAGCACCCTTTTCATTAAGAGTGTTAAATCCTCTTGTTTAAATAAAACGATCAGGTCATTACGTATGCTTTTAGCAAAGTGGGCCATCTAGGTGACAGGGAACAGACCCCTTAGGGCTTGCTCCTACTGGGTACAACAACAGGGGCTCCAAGGATAGACAGTTTAATCTCAGCTCATCCACGTAGTAACTAACTTACCTAGGGCCAGTTTGATTTCTCTACCCAATTTTCTTTTCCTTTCTTTTCTTTCTTTCTTTCTTTTTTTTTT
>RJWM01043390.1:0-13837 GCA_004363535.1 Dasyprocta punctata
CTCCATGTTTTAGCCTACACCTTCCAATCATGTTTAGTAAAAAATTTCTTTGTAATTTATATTTAAAAGCTCTTATCCATGAAAAAAACCTATTGGCTCACTGTGATAGTACTGTTGCTCCTCCAAATATTCCTTTTGAATCCCAAATAACCCCCTCCTTTTTTTCCTTATTGTATCAGGGATTAAACCTAGTGCTTTTACATGAGCTATTTCCCCAGTCCTTTTTTTTTTTTTTTTTTTGAGACAGGACCTCTCTAAATTTTCAAGATTGGACCCAGCTTTCAATTGACCTGCCTCAGCCTCCCATGGTACTTGGATGACAGGTGTGAGTCATCATGCTGGATCCCCCAGGCCCATTGTATATATCCCATAGTCATCATGCTAAAAGTGGTCATCCGTAGGGAAAAATCAGCCTTATCAGAATATTTTGGGTAAGCAGAGAATCTGGTATGATGAATTCAACCACAGTCAAACTTCCTTCTCCCTTCTCTGAGGTCTTCAAGCATTTCTGCCTCCTTCAGAGTCCAAATGAGAAATTCAAAAAGAAATCATGTCTGCTCCAAGTTCTTCATAGTCTTCTATTATTTCTTCACTTGGTAGTATCTCAGGTGCTGTGGTTGTCTTCAGCTTTTCGCATAGATCTGAACAAAAGGGCCAGCTTTGCAGACAGGCAACCCGTGCAGGCAGACTGTGTCTTGTGCTAAGAAGGGTTCTTCTTTGGTTTATTGCTCTGCTGTTACTTTTTGGAAATTCTTCATTTCAACAAGGAAGCTGCATTTTCATTTTGCACTGGGTCTGCTGAAAAAGAAGTCACCACAGCCTGCAGCACGCCCCTAGTGACCAAACGGCAGACCCAGAATGTTTTATTTAACTGGGGCTCCCTTGGCGGTATCAGGCAGCCCCAGAGGCATGTCCTGGTTTTTCTGAGGAACACACTGTGGGGAAATAACAACTGGTAGTCAACTTGTAATATCCAGATGAACTGAATCAGTGTGGTGTTAAGTATGGCTGGTTCTCCTGGGAGTTGTTTCCAACAACATAGAAAAGGAGAACTGGAGAGGAAGAAGTGGTGTTGTTGGCTCTCCTGTTGCTCTTGGTTCTCCTGGAGGAGCTTGTTTCCTGATATGAACTTGGCTGTTCTCATTGTCAGAGGAGCTTGGGACCTTGTTGTCACTAAGTGTGGCTGTGGTACTTTTCAGGGGAGCTCTGGTCCTCCCTTTGAGTGTGGCTTCCTGACTCCAGTACCTGTGCCAGTACAGCTGGCACAGACTGTCTAGCTTCCATCGCTGACCTTTGGACTTTCCCAGTGCAGATCCATGAAACAGACTTGTATCAGATATTGTTGTGGGTTCTAGGCCTCCAGTTGGATTCATGGGGGGCATTGTCACAGGCTCAAGGTCTTCAGCTGAACTCATGTAGGACATTGCCATGGAATCTAGGCCCTCAGCTGGATTCTTTTGGTCTTTAGTGTGTGGACAGATGTCCTGCACTGATTTGTGTTTGACTCTTTGGGTAACTATAATACAATAATTCTATAAATTATGTGTCCCATATTAAATTGTTTTCCATTGAAAACCCTGACTACAACACACACTTATTTCAGTTTGGCCACTGGCACATTGAGAACCAGGTTTGCTGAGGCCTCAGCCCTTCCACAGTTCTCATCATTTCTTTTAAGACTTACTTAGCAAATATTTTGCATTATTTTATGGTAACTGTAGTAAATATGAGACTAAATTTCATTAAAAGGAATTAAATTATGGCTATGTTATACAATTATGAGTGTTTTTCAAATTACTGTTTCAAGGAACATATGCATCTCTTAAAATGTGGACAGGTGATCCTTTAAGGAAAATGTCTTATTAATAAACAAGTTTACAAATCATTGAGTTGTTTGTTATTCACTGTATGATTTCATGAGACTTCTACATAATTATGTTTATTGTGAGTCTCTTCAGGTGAGTAAAGTACTAAATGTTTCATTTAAAAAACACCCTCCTAATGCTTTTAAAGATCTACTATTAAATTAATTAATTTTTAAAAACAAGGACCATTTCTTGCTCAGCTACCACTTGCAGGGTATTGACACTGTTGTTCCTTCAAAATGGAATTATTTTCCTCAGTAAGATAACTTGTAAATGAAACTCAGTTCAATGTGTTCATATTGGTGCTTCAAAAATGAATAGGTGAGTGACTAAGTCTTGGTAAATTTCTTTGAATAAATTTTTGGGAAACAAATTTGGACTCAGAATTATTAATATATGAGTATAGGAAAGAAATATTGTTTCAAAACATGGTCCTCAGAAGATTCAAGAGTTTCACCAAGTAGTTAATGGTTATCATGTCTAAATGCATAGAATAATTTCAAAATTTTAAAGTCAATCCTTTTTCAGATTTTTGTTATTGTTATATAGTGCCACCCCTCACTCTTTAAATATTGAATGGTGAGATTTGATGTTTGGTGGACACTAAGGTACTTTTGCAGGAACTACCTCTTGGAAAAGTTTGTTAATATGAAAGAGAATTTAAACAATCTTATCTTCGATATTACTTTAATGCCTGGAGACTGCTGGCTTGACATGGGCTCTGAGACTTTTTATTTCAAGTTGTTATTTTTCAGTGGCTACCTGAGGCTCAGATAGAAAAAAGAATTTGTCCATGGTCAACTGGGAAATTATGATAAAGCTAGGATTAGAGTTTAAAATAGTTCTTTATTTCTTTGTCATGAGAAACACGTAACAGGTAAATAATGAAACTATTAAACATTTATTCTAAAGAAATACCTATCACAGCTCTCAGTATGCTAGTATTCTATAGAACAGTTTGGGAAATGGTAAACTAGAGACTAGGATAAACCCTCATTTAAAAAAATGCAAAATATGTAGAAGAGATACCAGATGATAATTTATAAGTGGGAAGAGTCTGTGTAATATAAATAACCAAGTAATATATAACATAATAAACATCATTTGACTGGAAGAGCCCTTGGCATCAAGATAGACTGAGGGACCTCAGTAGTAGGCAGACGAAAGGAAGAGGCCAACACCGGAAAGAATTAGCACCAACAGAAAAAATCTGGCTAGATAACTGATCTAGTCCTTTAGGAATGTATCTATGATAACAAAGGAGTCTTGGTCCAAAACAGGCTTTTGTTCATTTTGCTTTAGCCTGGAGGAAAAAGTATAGAAGCACAACTTTCTGACAAAAAAAAAATGAAATGACACAGTTTCTAATGTTATATTTTGCAATATGATCCAAGAGAATGGCTAGGACCACGCTCAGGGACATCTCTGGGTTCTATGACTTCATTAGCTCATGTATCTTTCACTGGAAAAACCCCCCTTTCTCATCTGCCCCTCTCTTCCTGTCCCTTGTCTCATGGGTGGATTCTGAGGCTGACCGTCCTGCAATATCGGGCTCTCTACTTCGTCCATGTCAGTGTCCTATCCTACTAGACAAGTGTGACCACAGGAAAATGAAGAAATACAAAGCATTTTTTTGTATCCGAATTGGCACCTTCTACTTTTTCTAATTAAAGTAAACTAGATGGGTTTTACTTTTTATCTTTTACCATGAAGATAAGTTTTGTTTCTCATTCAAGCAGAGCACAATTGACTTTAGATCAAAATTAGATTAAAATTAAATTGATTAAATTTGATTAAACTAAACATAGATTAATTTCTCCCTAATGAGAAGAGTTCAGTACCAAGGAATATGATTTCTGTTAGGATTAGCTTTGGAGAACAGCAAAACTGCAATATCTAGATAATTATTTCCTGCCCCTCCCGCCTCTATGGAACAAATTTTTTTTCTCCCTTTGGGTTACATCTCCAAGTTGACAATACATACTTTTAGAGTATTTCATAGCTTGACATATGACATCTGATTTCATCTCTTGACTTACATATCAGAGCATAGAATAAATTTAAGGCTTGACTTTGGCGATTGCATTTACCACAGAGCAACCTCAAAGTGACAGTTTCCAAGTTTCTGTTAAGCTACTCCATGAATAGATTTGGTAATTCAGGCATTCTATTAGTCAATTCACACCTATCTTCAATAGATATTTTTCTTGTGCAGCGCTCTATAGATAAGAGAGTTATAAAGGTGAATAATATAACATAGCCTCCTGGGAAATACGTACTAGAAGCTGACACCTCTAATAAGATATTTTCTTCCTATTTTAGTGATAAATTTCATTAAGGGAGCCTTGACTGGAGCCCCTACATAGTAGGTGGGAGAAGAGAGCTGTGAAGGACCGACTCTTGGTGGAGGTGACACCATAAATAGCTCCCAAAATATTTTTTTATGGAATGATGATGCAGAATCAAACTAAATGACTTCACCTCACCTGGCTTCACCTCTGAGATTAGGAAGGGAAAAAAGTCAAGTTTACATGGCAAGAAGAATAAAGTGCTTTTGTTTTAACATATTGGACTGTTAGTTGAATTATTCATGTCACACACACACGTGTATGCCCAGATAGAATCTCTATCCTGTTCTTCAAGCCTGCCCTTTCCATACTCATCCTCTCCTCCACAGAAAGTAACTGATATTAACAATCTTATGTGCATCTTTCCATATTTTGGTCACTATAAACAACCCTGCAACAATTTCCATACCTCAGAGAAACTAAGCAAGCTACAATTTTCATTAAGTAATATTTTTAAATGATCAAAACAAAGCACGTATTACGTGGATATTTAGAGACATAGATTAAGTATATCTAATAAATAATATCCTGCTTTAAACAAGTCGTGATGAAAAAACTTTCAACTTTTAGTCAGATACCATAGTTTAAGGCTTAAACTAAATTTTCCTTAGGTGATGGATTTTGATTCTGTCATCATTTTAAAGTGAAGGCAACTGAAAGAAAAAAGAGAAGAGGACAGCTTAACATTGCCAGTGAAAAGGGTAGTATCAGAATGACAGGGGCAGCCTGGCACAGCGGTCTACTCCCTGTTGGCAGTCAATAAATTCTTGCCGATAACAGAAAATTTTAAAGCTTTTACAAAGAGATGGGGGCAAGGAAAAATGGTCCTAGGACAAAATGGTCCTAAAAAGGGCTATTTCTGATGATAGAAACCTAAACCCAGAGAGGTCTTCAATACTGCAAATGAGGACTTTGCAAATATAACTCATCTCTACCCAGTCAGTGACTGAAATTCCATCACTGAAAATCCCATCGCATCACTGAAACTTATCAAAGAACACTGAATAAAGTTTGTTATTTTTAAATTGCATACTTGCTCAGCAATTTCTTCAAATCCTCCCACCAATATAGCATTGCATAAGCGTATTCAATCTAGAATCATAGTCATATCTGTATTTTCTTTAGAGAAAGCCAAGGCTCTATTTCCCCTTTCATAAGGTGTTGCAATCCTAGAAGTCAGCTTTAGGATTACAGTTGATATACTAGAGCAAGAACATTATTTAAGATACATTGTTCCAGCATAATTTCTGTACATTTCCCGTGTTAAAAAAAAACACATTTTATAAATATCACTAGTGTGCATTTTGTTGGCTTACAAATAAAGGCATTTGCACACATTTAATTAAAATCCATTATTTGCTTACTGAAAATTGATGTAAAATATTACTTTCAAAATCAAATAACAAAAGATGCATGTTTGAAGCATCTCTACAAGTTTAAGATGGGAATAATGAAAGGTGGCTTTTAAGCTGGTGACATTTTCTGAAAAATACATTGCTATGCTGATATGTGTTGGTCAGAGCTCTTTGATAAATAGTTTTCTTAATTATAATGACTGTGAAAAAGAAAGACTAGTGAAAACATCTACTCTCTCCAGGTTAAAAAAAAATTAACTACCCCCTCCCAGTAAAAGTAGAGACACTTTAGATTTTAGGACCCTCATGGCTCCTAAATCTAAGTGCTGCTTGAAAAATGGCCCTTTCAGCTTTTAGCCAGCAGCCACAGCTTCAATCCACAAGAGAGATGCCTAACAACTCTGCTTTAAGTGGCAGTCTGCCATTTCGGAAAATTGTAGCTCTTTGAAAGAAAAAAACCTAGTAAGCCATTTAATTCACCCTATTGGAACTGAATATATGTTAAGAAAAAAATAAGTAGGGTGAGCAAAAAAGTCCTAATTTCTATTTTAAAACTCTTTCAACATTTGGTCAAAGTTGAGTCTATAGTCATAGCACCCAGAGTAGCAGTTTAAATAGAATAAGTCTTAAGAACTCATTTCCTGCAAAAAGAAGGATGTAGATACCATTTTACCCACATGTATCTGGACACATTGAGAGCCAACAGATGGCTAAGGGATGGATACTCCAAAATGGAATAATTTGTAAACTTTGGAAAAAACCAGTTCAATGAGCCCCAAATTTCTATTACCAGATTTGCGCTGTTCATGCACCAATCAGTATTCATAAAGGGAGGCAGCGCATTTAAGATTTTATTTCAAGTCTATGATTGCCAAGATCACATAATAAAATGTGATCAGAGACCCTATGGATAAAAGATATTCCAAATTCAAATACCCTAAATGCACAGGGAGTATTTTTTGCAAGTGTATCCATTTCTTAGAATTTGAACATTCAGCATATGTTTATTGAAAACTTACACTGTGCCAGATCATGTGCTTGGGCAGAGGTGATACAAGATTGAGCAAAACCTGGGGAATATGGAGGACAGACATGGTTTCTGTGATTTGAGTAAGTTTGAATTATAGCAGTAAGGACACTAACAGATTTTTGATTTCCAGATCCCATCCTCTTAATCAGGGCTCTGAGGACATACGTCAGATTGTATGTTTGGGGTAAGGAAAAGTACAAGAATGGGTACGTTTTGAAGGACAGAGGAACTATTCTGAAGAGACTCCAATAAGCTAACTATGGCAATTCAAGTATGAAAGAAAAAGAAAGAAAAAGTTAATGATAAAATGAATGTGTGAGTACACAGCAATATTAAAAAGAGAGACGGAGATGAGTGAAGGTCTCTATATGAAAGAATGTAAAAGAGATCTTAAAAAATGTTATTCTTCAGAAGTGTAACAATTGGTTCAGGGGAAGATTATCAGTGGATATTAAAATCAGGTCAGACAGTACAGGGGCAGGAGAGTCACACAGTCTCAGAGTGTTACTCATGGATGGATAATAGATTAAATAGAAAAGGGGGAAATGTTCCTTCCGAGTGGAAAATTCTGGCAGGGATTCTTTTAAAGAAGAGATCCAACTTATGTTTGCCACATCTCAAATGACAGACTAGACTCACATTATTCACCCTCTGATGGGACACAATACAAATCACATACCACCATCCCTTAATGTTCTCTTAAAGGATGCTTAACCCAAATATAATCATAAGGTAAGAATCAGAAAATATCAGATCACAAAATGGTTCGCATCTGCAATAAAATTAGATCAATTCTTCTAAAATATCAGTGTCATGAAAGACAACAGAAGACAGCAGGCCTGACCTGTTAAAAGGGATAAAAAGCACATAGGACAGCCAAATATCATGCCCCTGATTGCACTTTAGACATCACACACATGTGCCCATGTCTGTGAGCACACACACAGCAGAACCAGACATAAACCACATTCTGGTGACAGTTGGGAAAATTTGAATATTGGCTTATACAAGAAAATACCTTTGAAAAAATATTTTTCCAGTTTTTATTTTTTATTAGTATACAGTTGCAATACATAATGATTACATTCATTGAGGGAGTTTTTTCTTTCCCTTTTCCTCTCTTCTGTCCCAAGTCTCTCCATATCTTGTTCTCCTTTATATTTGAAAAGCTATCCCTACTTTCTATTATCTATCTTTTATTTTGTTCTTTACTTCTATTTTGGGTTTTTATAGAGGAGAAACTATGTAATTTTTAAGCTTGAGTGTCTTACATATTTCACTTAACATGTTATCAAGGTACTTACATTTTCCTACAAATAACTCAGGTCTATCCTTCTTTATGGTAGAGTAGTACTCCACTGTATTAAATACCACGTTTTATTTATTCATCTTCTGATGTGCATATAGGCTTTTTCCAAGATTTAACGATTATGAATTGTGCTGCTGTAAACATGGATATGCATGTGTCGCTCTAATATGCTGTCTTTAACTCTTTGGGGAAGATGCCTAGAAGGAGAATAGCTGGATCAAATGGAATTTCTAGTTTTAGGTGTTTGAGGAGTTTCCATCCAGATTTCCATAGTGGCTGTACTAGTTTATATTCCCACCAACAATGTGAAAGGATTCCCTTTTCTCCACAACCTTGCCACCTTGCCAGCATTTGTTATTACAGTAAAATCTTGGTTTTTGAGAATAATTTGTTCTGTTCATAGTTTAAAGCACTTATATATCAAAGCAGAGGAAGAGAGAGAGAGAGGAAATGAAATACCAGTTGTGATCATGTGACATTTGGTGTGACATACTACTTGTATTGCAAAACACTCACTCATATTGCAATTTCTTAGAAATGTTTGCTTGCCTTGTGGAACACTTGCAGACCAAGTTACTCCCAATCCAAGGTTTGACTGTATTTGATTTTTCGATGATAGCTATTCTTTTTGGAATAAAATGGAAGCTCAGTGTCTTTTTTTTTTTTACTATGCATTTATCAGAAAGCGATGTTGAACATTTTTTCACATATTTGTTGGTCATTTATACTTCTTCTGAGGAGTGTCTATTCATTTTAGTTGCCCATTTATTATTGCATCTTTTATTTTGGGGGTGGCCTAATATTTTCATATTCTTTATACATTCTAGATGTTAGTCCTCTAAGAAGTAGCTGGCAATTTTTTTCCATTCTGTAGGTTGTCTCTTCACTCTGTTGGTTATTTCCTTTGTTATAAAGAAGCTGTTTAATTTGATATGATCCCATTTATTGATATTTGGTACTATTTCTTGTGCAGTTAGGGTATTGTTGAGAAGGTTCTTGTCTATTCCCACGTTTTCAAGAGTTTTACCTATTTTATTTTCCAGAAGATTCTTTTTGATTGAAAATTTTAGATCTTAAATCTATTTTGAATTTAGTTTAGTACAATGGTGCATCTGTTTATGAGCTTAATTTGTTCCATGGTTCTGGAAAAGATGGCCACGTTTCTATTTGTGCAGGAAAGATGGCTGTGATTGTGTTTATCATCTGAAACAGAGTTTGCAAACAAAAAAATTTTGCCAAATGCTTCTATTTGCAAACCAAATTGTTCGCAAACAAAAGGTTTCATGAGCTGAAGTACTACTCACTACATGGTGAAAGATACGGGTCTATACTCAGTCTCCTGCACGTGGCTAGCCAATATTCCCAGACTCATTTATTAAAGAAGCTATCTTTCCTCCAGTGTATATTTTCAGCTCCTTTGTCAAAGATCAAACAGTTGAATACTGCTGGAGTCATTTCTGTTTCCTATATTCCATTCCATTGATCCACTTTTCTATTTTTGCAACAATATCATACTTTTTTTTTTATCACTCTAGCTTTGTGATTTAATTTGAAGTCTGAGATTGTGCTACTTCCTACTTTGCTTATTAAGGATTGATTTTGTTATTCTGGGTCTCCTTTGATTCCATAGAAAATTTAGGGTTATTTCCCCTAGGTCTATGAGGAATACTGTTAGTATTTTGATTAGAATTGCATTAAATCTATGTATCAGTTTTGGAAGTCCGCCCATTCTCACTATATAGGTTTTGCCTATCTAAGAACAGGGAAAATCTATAATTCTCTGATATCCTTTTTAATCTCATTTTCATAATTCTGTTGTTTATGTTGCAGAGATCTTTCAATTCCTTTGTTAGTTTAATTCCCAAGTATTTAATTATTCTTGATCCTATTCTGACTAATATTGTTTCCCTAGTTTCTTTCTCAGTGAGTTCATTATTATAGTACAGAAATGCAATTGATTTTTGGGTGCTGATATTTTACTCTCCTATAGTCCTGAATTTGGTTATAAATTCTAAGAGTTTTTTGGTGGAATTCTTTGGGTTCTCTATGTAGAGGATGATATAGAGGATGTAGAAGATGATGTCATGCTATGTAGAGGATGATGTCATTTGTAAATAATGATAATTTGACCCTTCTTTCCAGTATTTATTCCTTTTATTTCTTTCTCTTGATGAATTGCTTTAGGTACTATTTTGAGGATTATGTTGAACAAGAGTGGTATAAGCATGCATCCCTGTCTTATTCCTAATTTTAGAGGGAAATCTCAGTTGTTCCCCATTTAATATTGTGTTGGCAGTAGGTTTACCATAAATGGCTTTATCAGATTGAGTTAACGTCTTCAATGTTTCTACCATGAATGATGTTGAACTTTGTCAAACGCTTTTTCTGAGTCAATTGAGATGATCATGTGATTTTTGTCCTTGCTTCTGTTTATGTGATGTATTACATTTATTGATCTCTGTATGTTGAACCACCCTTTCATCCCTCAGATTAAACCCACTTAATCATGCTACATGATGTTTTTGATAATTTGCTGCATTCTACTTGCCAATATCTTATTAAGGATTTTATGAAAGATTGTCCTATAGTTCTCTTTTTTGGCTGTATCTTTGTCTGGTTTTAGTATCAGGGTCATCCTAGCTTCTAGTAATGACTTTGGGAGTACTATTTCCCTTTAAATTTCATTAACGAGTTTGAGTAGTATTGATGTTAGATCTTCCCTGAAGTTCTTATGGAATTTGGGAGTGAATCCATCACTACCTGGGCTCTTCTTGGTTTGTAGAATTTTTAAATGAATGTCCAATTTCATTACCAGTTATTGAATTATTCAGGAGTTTTCAAGTTATATCATGTACAAGTACAAATTTCCTATGATGAATGTGATCATTATGCATACCTGAAATGTACAAATAAACTTAATTAATAAAATAAAGAATTATTCAGAATTTTAAGTCTTCTCGATTTAGTTTTGGTAGTTTATATCTATCTAGGGCTTTATTGATTTCTTCATTTTCCAATTCGTTGGTGTACAGATTCGTAAAGTAGTTGCTAATGATCTTTTAGATTTTGGCAGTGTCCATTGTGATTTCATCTTTTAAAGAATTACTAATTATATTGATTTGGATATTTTCTTTGCTACTTGTTTTGATAATACTAGCTTTTTCTGTTTGTTTGTTTTGTTTTTTGCTTTTTGGTATTGGGGAATGAATTCATGACCTCGCGTTTTGCAGGCGCTTATGCTGATAAGCTAAATCCCCAGCCCCTTACCAGCTGCTTTTTAAAAAATTTTGTCTATTCTTTCAATGAACTAGTTCTTCAATTCACTGATTATTTGTATTTTTTAAATCTTCATTTCATTGATTTGTGCCCTGATCTTTATAATTTCCTGCCTTGACTAGCTTAGGATTTGGAGTTTTTCTAGTTTTTCTAGGACCTGAGGTGCATCAGTAGGTTATTTATTTGGGCACACTTTTCTAATTGGGCATTCACAGCTATAAACTTCATCTAAGGACTGCTTTTAGTGTGTCCTGGTATATTGTACTGGCATTATTATTTAATTCTAGGAGCTGCCTTATTTCTTCCTTCACCTTATTTCTTTCTTCAATGATTCCTTATTTCTTCTGTGACCTATTGATTATTCAAGTATATTAATCTCTATGTGTTTGCATAATTCCTGTAGTTTCTTTTGATGTTGATTTCTAGCTTTAATGCACTATGAATTGATAATTTTGTCATTGAGTTCTAGTTTCATTGCTATGAACTGATAATATGCATGGTATAATTTTGATTTTTTTCATGTTTACTTAAGCAAGCTTTATTGGCTAGTACATGTTCTATTTTGATTAAAGTTCCATGCACTGCTGATAAGAGTATGTATTCTGTTGTTAGGTAGAACATTTTATAGAAATCTACTAAGTTCATTTGTGAAAATGTTTGGTTCAACTCTGATATTTACTTGTTGACTTTCTGTCTAGTTCATCTATCAATTTGCGATAGTGATCCTCCACTAAAATCGCATTGATTTTTATCTGGTCTTTCATGTCCAGTAGGGCATATTTTATGAAGTTCAGTCATTGCTGTTTGGTGCATATCTGTTTATAATTGTTATATATTCCTTTTGAATTGTTCTCTTAACCAGCACATAGTCCATTTCTATGCTTCTTCTGATCAGTTTTGGTTGAAAGTTCACTTTGTCTGAAAATAGTTTGGTTATGCCTGCTTGTTTTCAGGTTTCCATTGCATGGAACATGGTTTTTTGATTCTTTGATTTTTAGTCTATGAATTTTTTTTTTGGTTATGTGTGCTTCTTGTGTACAGCATACCATTGGATCTTGTTTCTTGATCCATTCTGCTAACCTATGTCTTTTTATTGGAGAATTGAGACCATTCACATTGAGAGTCTGAATGCTATTGACTGACAGTTATTGACTTATTCTTGTCAATGCATTATTTTACTGTTGTTGATTTCCTTCTTCTCCCTTCTACATAACTGCTCACCATGCCTGGTATATTCATTGCATTGAAACTGTTGGCATTGCTAGCTTCATTTTCTCTTTCTAGAACATCCTTGAGAATTTTTTTGGAGAAGTGGTTTGGTGGTCATGAATGTTTGAGGTGCTCTTTATCATGAACACATTTTTCCATCACTTTAGAAAGATAGTTGTGCAGGATATTTCAGTCTGAGTTAGAAGTTGTTTTCTTTCAGGGATTGAAACTCTTCACTCCAAGTCTTCTGACCTTGAAGCTTTGTATTGAGAAATCTGCTGTATTATAATTGTAATGAATTTTCCTTTATAAGTCATTTGTTACTTTTCTCTAACATCTTTTAAGATTCTGTTCTTCTATTGGACTTCTGGGATTTTGACTATGATGTTCCTGGAAAAGTTCCTTTCTGATCATGGCTATTTGGGGTTCTATATGCCTATATGCCTAATTATCTGTGTATTAAATTCTTTTCCCATATTTAGAAAGTTTTCTACTATTACTTTTGTGAACAGGTTTTTCATGCCATTTGTGGTGTCTTCTGATTTTTCACTAATTCCAATCAATCCTAGCCAAGTCTTCTTTGTGTCAGTTAGCTGCTGATGGATTCATTTTTAATGTTCTCTTATTGTTTTTAAGGTATCATTAATTGATCAGCAAAGAAAACAACTTCTAACTCAGACTTTCCCTTTATTCTAGTTTTGACACTCTGTCCTAACACTGGTTACTTCTGCCTGTATTTTCAATAGAATTTTTAATCTTTTGAATGTTTGTTCAGTACCTTTCCATGGGCTCTAATTCTTTTCTATGATGTACATTCATGTTTTGTATTACATACATGGGGGAAAAAAGTCCAAACACCAAAAAACCAATAAAGAAGAAAAAATAGATTAAAAATTTTTTCTCCTGTATTTTAAAATTAGTGGTTACCTTCCAGGATTTGCATTCTTGGCATCTACCAAGTCATGGTCCTCTCTTCTTAGTTTTATAGTCTGTGGGTTTGTGAGGTGCATCCCCCATCTTTGCTCCAGAGGCTCATTTTACTAGAACCTCAGACCATGGGAATTGTCCAAGCTGGGGTGCAACCCTGTCACATTGGTAAATGGAAAATCAATCAGACCACTAGTATCACTAGGTGTAGGCTTGCCAGGGGCAGAGCGGGGGCTCAGTTAGTCTTCTAGACTCGGTGCCATCACCTTCATATCTAACTGCCTCTGAAAGTCACACCCACCAGGCCTGGCCTCCCACCAAGGAGGGGCCAGGGCCCCATGTCCTTCCTAGCTTAAATTTAAACCTCTTATAGGATCTATGTCTAGTCCCCACGCTGTCTGTGTCTGTCTCCCATGATTGTCTCTCATCCAAACACTGTGGCATAGTAATCCTGGAATGAAGCTATAGTTGTTCTTCAGATCAGTTCCACACTATCAACCCCTTCCCAAAATGATGCC
>RJWM01043391.1:0-13832 GCA_004363535.1 Dasyprocta punctata
AAAAATATGAAGATTCTAATGTCAGCAAACAAGTTGTACTGTCAAGAAATGAATAAATAACTTTTACATATCATATATTGTTGATATCTACAGTTCTATGAAGCTAGAGACAAATATTGTAAAGTTTTTCTTCCCCCAAATAATTCCTGTCCTTAAAACAAATAAAACATATATCCTCAAAAAATGTAGTGTATGTGCAATACGCCACAACGAAGCATTTATTTTGTATTGCAAATATATGCTGATAAAATTCTTTAAAGTCTTCCACTTCTGCGCATCCTAACTCTTCACTGAGAAGTGTCCTATGTCACCCTCCCAGCTCACACTGGAGAAAAGAACACAAGATGGTTTAGGACAAGGCTTGGGTGGTCCCAGTCTCGTGGCACCTAAAATTCAGTGTGTGCTTTTGCCTACTGTGCCCCAGCCTTGGAAAGGCAGGGATGGCTCTTAACTCAGGGGCTCACAATCACCTTTGCCCATCACCAGATCTTGCTCAACGCCCCCGTCACAAAGTGTCAAGTTCTACCTGTCCAAGTCAGTGATGTGTGCTTCTGAGGTGATGATTACTTTCTGTGCCCAGGTTTCTGCCCCAATGCCTTGGTGACCTGCCCAGGAAGTGGGGAGGCAGCAGAAAGAGTGGCGATTGGCTGGCATAGCTCAGCTTGGCACAGATTATTACAGTGTCAGAAGTCAGGGATAAATACATCTCAGAAGCGTGGTGAAAAATTTGTGGCGACAAGTACCTCTGGAAACAAGGTGATGGACTGTGGGTGGGGGGTGATGGAAGGTCCTGGTCCGGGATAGGAAGGGTACTGGGAAATGCTGGAATGGGGGCTCCATGGAGTGATGTCAACAGGGAAAATTATTCATTTCTGGGTAGTAGTCCCTGGACATTTCTGTGTGATTCAGGCAGGCTTACACTCTAATCAGCCTGTCTTCTTTCTTTCTCATTGTCTTCTTCGTCCCCCTCTTCTCCTCCTCCTTTTCCTTTCTCTTCTCACTGCCTCTTCCACTTTATCCCCATGAATCTCCCTCCTCTCCCTGCCCTTATCACAAGTCTGCCCCTCTCAGCGTCACTGGAGGTCCCCATCCCCTCCTGAGAATTCAGAAACCCCCATTCTCTTTGCCACGCAGGATGACACAGCTGAGCCAGGCCTGGTTGGGCCTGGCGTCTGTTGCAGCCTCCCCTTGGTTGATCGGGCTTCTGCTTGGGGTTTCTTGGCTCCTGGCCCGAGTTCTGACCAGATTCTACACCATCTATGAAAACTCCCGTCGTCTTCAATGTTTCCCTCAGCCCCCCAAACGGAACTGGCTTCTGGGTCACCTGGGCATGGTGAGTGCAGCAGCAGGAGGGGTCTGGGGTAGTGGGCAGATGGATACCTGAGGGGTCTGGAAGTGGATCAGGGAATGGGGGTTCAGGAGGAGGTCTTGTTGTCTGACAGGAAAGAAGCAAGGGAGGTGGTTTGCTCATTCTTGAGTGTCACTCATTCCATGGGAGTGCCATCCCAAACCTGTCTTTCATCTCTGTCCTCCTGCTCATAGTCTGCTTCGGATTCATTTCACACCAGGCTTCCTCACATTGGTACACCTGTGAGGGGCCCTCAGGGTGGGCTACACAGAGTGAGAGCTCCTTGTATTCCCATGCTCCCTGTGGCTGGACATGCCGTCCAGTGAGGGGCACTGTCCAGGGTCTGCTCCCGGGATTGTGTCCTTGGGTCAGCCCATCACTAGGTTTTTACCTGTTCACAGGAATGAAATTTGATTCCCTTACACAATATGGGGCACATCTTCTCCCGACCCCAGCAGACTATAGGCTACCTGTCCTGCTCCCCTTCCTTGGTACCTTCATCTAATCTTACTCTCTTCCTCTAACATGTCACAATGGGCCCTGTTGCCAATCTTCGTTAAACATTCGCCTCTCATTTCCCCTTTCAGAAGCCTTCTGTCACCCCACCTACCTTCTTCAGGGCACACTTTGGTCTTTGATTTAGATCTGCTCCTCCCTTTAAGTGATATGGCCCTGCTTGTTTTACTTGTAAAGGGAATAGTTGATGGGTTTGTGTATAGGTTCAGCAAGCTTTTGCAGGGTCTGTGGTACTGCAGGTGCTCACGTTTGGAAATCACCACCCTGGTGGAGACTTCAGAGGTTATCTCCACTCTCTGAGGCCTGCCTACACTTGAATGGCCCTGGTGTGTGGTCTCTTCTCCATGAAGTGCAGGTGTCGAGAACCATTTAGGATATGAAAAGATGCAAAATAAGCCCTAGGGACAAGTCCAGAAACCACACTGCTCACCATACAGTAACACCTTGTGGGCAAGGATTCAGAGATTTTCTCTGTCCTTAAAAGCTCAGAAATGTGTTCACTGCAGATACTCACTCCTCTAGAAGCTGAAGGAAGCACAAACTGTGGTCCAAAAATAGCTTTTAAGTCAGAGTTCTGCAGAATAAGAGAACAAATGGGACATACATGCATGCAAACAGACACACACATACACGCATATACACAGAGTCATGTGTCACTTAATAATTGGGACTAGCTCTGAAAACTTCATCCTGGACTCATTTTCCCTGTGCCAATGTAATAAACTGTGCATTGCACATGCTCAGATGCTGTAGTTGACTACACACCTAGGCTCTGGGGTGCAACCTGTTGGTGTTAGTATACAAAGCTGTATAGCATTTTACTGTTCTGGATGGATAGGATGAATAATGTAACACAATGGTTTTTCTGTATTTAAATGTATCCAAACATAAACATTAAAGCAAGATAAAGAATAAGGCATTTCTGAGATCTGTTATAACCTTATGGGATAAATCTCAAATGTTTTGTCAACAGAAATATCATTATATAGCTCATGATTGTATATACAGCATCATGCACACACATATATTCAGACACAGGCACTGTATATAGACATTTACATTTATATATGTACGCAAATGTTCCACTGGTCTCATGTAATTCACATGTAATTACGGAGATAAGTCGAATCCTCTGGCATCTGCGAGCAACACATCCAGGAAGCTGATGGTATAATGAATCAATGTGAGTCCTGTCTACACAGGGCAGGGTGGGCCCCATACTGTAAGTAAGAACTAGACTCTGGAGTCTTTGTCATCCAGGGGCAGGAAAAGATGAATGTGTGTTCCAGCTCCAGAGGACAGAGTTAATTCTCCCTTGCTCTGTGTGCTTTATTGTACCTGGGTCTCTGGATTGGATGATGCCTCTCCTGCCTGGGGGAAGGGGGCTCCTTTCACATTTTACTGATGTAAATGCTAATTTCTTCTGCAACCAACTTTGCAGATACCCCCAGGGATCATGTTTCACCAGATATTTGGGTGACCCTTTGCCTAGCCCCATTGGCGTCAGAAATGATCTCTCTCAGGAAGTGACTACCACTGCCTTGTTTTCAGGTACCTCCCACAGAACAGGGCATGAAGAAAGTGGCTCAGCTGGTGGACACCTACTCCCATGGCTTTGTAAGCTGGTTTGGTCCCACTGTTCCCCTCGTCAATTTGTGTCACCCTGACACCATCCGAACTGTTCTCAATCTATCAGGTACCCACATAGAGCTTGGGGTGGTAGATGTCATAGGTCACCCAAGGGATTCCAGCCCTTCCATTCCCACCTCTCTCTCAAACTTCTGTAGCATTCTGGTTCCTCCTTTTCTGTTCTCTCAGCCTCCTCCCACTTACTTTCATTTACTCACATGTCCTCATTTCCGTCTTCTTCCTTTCCTGTCATGTTCCATCCCCATCTTGATGTTCTGGGAACACCGGAAGCACTAAGAGGCCTCATTCCAAGGCCCTGTCCTGGAGAAACTCTCAATCTTGAGGAGATGGATCTGGACAGACACATGCACAACCTCAAGTCAGCAGAAAAAGCCAGAGGAGATGGAGCATGAGTGCCTAAATGAGGTCTCTGTTGAGGCAGGCTGGAAGGCTTCCTGGGGGAACAGTTGCTTAAGGAAGCTCTGGAATTATGAATAGAAAGCTATTGCACATCAGAAGCATCTGAGGCTCCTTCAGGCCCAGAGCACTGAGGAGTGTTTGCAACTTGTGTGAGGTCTGGGATGTTATCCTCCTGGCACTCAGCTCAGCTAGACTGGTTCCGTCTACCTTATCCTATGGCCTATCTTGCAGATACAGGCCCTCTCTCAATCCCGGGAAACCCCTCCCCACCCTGGCTCCTTTCCTCTTCCTTTGCTATCCTGGCACAGGGTAGACTGAGTAGGGATGTGGCTGTATCTCAAATACCATGATTCTGACACCAAAATCCTGGGTGATTCTGGACCGATCTTGGGCTCCTTACAAATGGAAGATTTCTTTGAGTTATGATAGGTAGCAGCTCACCATATTGCAGTGAATAGAAAGAAAATAAATCTGTTGACTCTAAAAACTTAGTGCATAGGGGTAGACGTGTCCAGGTCATACTTGGATCCAGGTCTGAAATAATGTTATCAAGAATCTGTCTCCTCTCAGTTTTATGTTCTGTGGTGTCACTTTTCCTCTTATGGTACCCCTGACAATATAGTCTAAAGAATAAGTACACGAAATCCAGTTTTGTAGGTATTGTATTCAGGGTTGACAAATGAAAAGATTTAATACAAGACACATAATTTATAGGATTATATTATGATAGGTACCCAAAGAGCCAAGTGCCAGAGTGCAGGAGATCTGTCAACACACTAAACACCCAAAGAATCCAGCTCTGGGCCTCAGTTCCTTTATAATGTCCTTCACGAGTCCATCTGAAGGTCTCAAGCCCATGGTAATTCCATCCACGAGTCAAACTTGAGGCTTAGAGCCCACGACCATGTCTCATGCAAGTCTGTTTCAAGGATCTACACTGAGAAGGCCCTAAGTTCTGTGGTGGAAACTTGAAAGTCTGTGACAGCAGGCTGAAGGTATTGCACTGGAGCCAGGAAGCAAAGCTCAAGGTAAGGACCAGAGTTCCCCAGGAAAGCAGCACAGCCATCCTCAGGGAGAGTGAGGAGCCAAGCTCCCACAATGGTGGGAAGAGTCAAGTTCATATTAGAAAAACAAGCACAAGAAGTTTCTCCAAGAGGATCAAAAGTGCACCATTTTCCCCTCCAGTTCTGTTTTTATGCTGTTGGCAACAATACTCAGGTGGGCTTTTGACACCCAGCAGGACACTGGCTCAGTTCACCCGGGTGTTACAAGTTGGTCAATAGTTAATCCACCACAGGACAGGAGTTCACTTTTCCTCCGGAGTTTCCATTAATGATCAATGATACATTTTACCTGTCCTGACCTCAATCACTGGACAAACTCTTCATTCAATCACCGTGCCTCTGCCCAGGATTGGCAGACCTGGGGCTCCCAGTGCTATGATTTCGGGAAACACAAAGCAGTGTACCGGTTAAGAACTCAGTCTGTAATTCAGACCGACCCAGAAGTGGGATTCAGAGATGTTACTTGGCTTTTGAGAGGCACCGGGCAAATGTGTTCATCCTTCAGCGTCTCAATGTCTTTATCTGGGATGGGATAGAAGAGAACACAGGTGAAAGTGGTGTTTGGAACTTTTTGTGTCCCTGGAACACAAGGACCTAAACTACTGTGATTGCAGGATGAAGTTAGGGAGCTCAGGATGTGCTCAGCACAAAGATGATGAGCTGCACGGTTCTGTCTGGGTTCCTGCGCCACACATCCATCCAGGTCAGTCCAGAAGAGTGTGCATGGGTTCTTCTTTGTCCTTTCCAGATTGAGAGCTCAGAGGAAGGTCTCCTGTACAGCCAGGTCCTTGCACACACCTATAGGAATGTGTGCTGCTAGTGGATAGGGCCCTGGCACGCAGTCTTCTGTATCTTTCAAGCCTCCTACATCACACCTGTGCTCTTTCCTCTAAGTAGGCACCACAACACCTCAAGTCTGCCTATCACTGAGGTCTCTGTGCTGATGCCAGCGGATTGGGTGAACACGTGCACTGAGAAGACCCTGTGGACACGACACCCCTATTTCTGCCTCACCTGAACCCACCAGTATGAGCTCTGGTCTTGTCAACTTTGCTCTAAAGTGTCTTTGTGAAACCTGCTGCATGGTGATAGCTGATGTATCGACAAGTCTTCTCACAAGTTTGTATTTACACTTAGACTCTAGTTATACCTGATAGGTTTTGTATTGGTGGTACCTCTTTTACGCCTCAGGTCTTAGGACGATTGTCATGTCTGGGGCTCAGCAGTGAACAAGAACACTAGCGGCATTTTAAGTTTTATCTGCTTCTTGTCTATGCTGTTGTTTGAGGTTGTCTTTCTATTTTGTTGGTCATTTCTCAGATATGTTTGGGAATTGTCTGGGACCTTCTTTGATTTTTGTTTAGGGCAGGTATCAAAGTACATCCAGATGATGTCCAAGGTCCAGTTGAGTCTCATGTGGGCTTCACCTCTAATATTAATAGGACCATACTTTAATCCTATCTGTGGACTGTCTATGCATCACCCCAAAGTAATTTTATATCAGCTTTCATCAATATGAGAGCATGTGTTGTCGTGTCAAGTCAGGTCATGTATATTGTCGTGTGAAGAACTGTCCATCTTACATGTCCTGGGTCTATGGCAGGAATTGTCAGAGACTGAGAGGGTGAACAGGATGTCATATGTCCCTGTGAAGATCTACATAGGGCGTTTTTTATGTGATTGGTTGTTGCAGAATATGTTGGACTATGTAAGAGCTATGTCAATGTGTGTTGGAAGGTATTCTGCCATGTTACACTATGATTTTGCTCTGCTCTGTCTCTTCTGCCTGGTTTGCCCACCTCTTATATCCCCTCTCCTCCAAGTTTTCCTTGTCGCTGGATCCCTTCCTGCCATGGTAGCCTGGGGAGGGGGAACTTCAGATCCCTGAACAGGAGCCTCTAACTCCCTCCCCATGATTCTGAATCTCTTCCTTCTTCGTGACCAGCAATGTTTGTTCTTCATGTCAGCTGCAGTTGCACCCAAGCCCTCGTTCTTCCACAGCTCTCTGAAACCCTGGTTAGGTGAGATCTTGCAGTGGAAGGGGGTAGGGGGCAACCAGGGGGCCAGTAGAAGGAGCTGCCCTTGCCCACTGCCCATGGTTGCCCCTCAGGGGATGGGCTCGTGCTGAGTGCTGGTGAAAAGTGGAGCCACCACCGTCGCATGCTGACACCCGCCTTCCACTTCAACATCCTGAAGCCCTATGTGAAGCTTTTCACTGAAAGCATGAATGTCATGCATGTGAGTCCTTGAGCCCATGGTCCTCGCTGGAGTCTGGAAGGTGAATGGGCCAGAGGCAGATCAGATCGAAAGTCCTGGCTCTGATGGGTTGCTTTCAGGTTGTTGCTCTTTCTTTATTAGTCTGGGTCTTGTCATCAGTAAAATGGGGATGGAAATATCAACTTTTAGTGTGATGCTGAGGATGATGTAAAAGAATCCCTGGCACATGGCAGGGACTTGGAAGGAGTTAGTTTCCATGTTTCTATCTTAGAAGTCATGCAAACTGATCACAAGAAAGATGAACATTTGATAGAAGTTATTAAGAACATCAATGGAGTGTGTTCCTGGCATACCAGGAAGCATATTCAAAGCCAGTGGAGGACCATCTTTCAGGAGACTGGTATTTCATTGAATTATCACAGTGAAAATAGGTCAGGTGAGATTTACCAGGCACTCCTCATAGATTAGAAATGATGCTACATACCTATTCCATAACACAGGCTGTCAAAGTTCATTCTCTTAACATGTAAGATACAAGTTAATTTTGGCCCACTAGACATGTATAATATAAAGGTCAGACAGATTAGAGAGCTTGATCAAGTTTGTGTAGCTAATAAGCGAACTAGGTGTGGTAGAGCAGGAAAACACTAACTTCACACCAATGTAGTGGGACTTCACTGTTGCTGAAGATTTGACTTGTGGGAGCTAGGGGAGGGTAATAAGTAGACTGAGGAAGCAGTAACTGTGGGACACAGAGCTGAGATGCAAATTGCGGGTTCCTGTCTCCCAGCCTTGGGTTTTCCTTTGCTAGCCTTTCATTCCCTTCCAAGCCTGGTCTTCCCTGGAGTTGGGTTCCTGGGGCAGAGGATAGGAAGCTAGTTCTGGAGAATGCATCTTGGTGGTTGGGCTTAAAGAGGGCTTCAAGGAGTCAAGGATCAGTCACAGCTTAATTCCCATCTGTGGCAGGCCAAGTGGCATCGCCTGATCTCCCAGGGCAGCACCCGCCTGGACATGTTTGAGCACCTCAGCCTGATGACCTTGGACAGTCTGCAGAAATGTTTGTTCAGCTTGGAGAGCAACTGTCAGGAGTGAGTCCTATCCCTGGGCCATGGAGTCAAGGGAGGAGATGGGGGAGGGAAGATTGACCAGAGGGACCAGAGGATCCTTCCTGAAAGAAGAGATTCAGACCTGACAATGAATGGCAGGGAAGAGGAGAGAAATTATTCTTTCCAGCTAGGTAGACTTGTCTTATTAAACACAAAGGTCTTCAACAGGTAGTGTATATGCAACAGGTAATAAGGAGATGCTTTGGAAATGGGGTTGGACGAGTACGAATTGGCAGACCTTAAGGCCATTGAAAAGCTTGTCGAAGTGGTGTGAACTTTAACCTGAGTTACCAGGGAACCAGTAAAGTTGTAAGGGGTGATGTCGGGGATCATCAGAGCTAGGATCTGTGAAATGCTGACTGTCTTGTAGACAGTGGATGGATTTGACACTGAATGCAAGAAGGTTTTTGAGGGCACGGTGTCACATGGAAGAGAATGAAGTCTGAACTGTGGGAGTTTCAGGAAGTTGAATGGGCAAGACTGGACACCAGGTAGAGGCGAAGGGAGGAGATAATGTTCATCTTAGGATATGTATACCTAGTGTTTAGAGGGACCTCATAGAACAGGTATGCAGAGAGAAATGAGATTGTGGGCACCAACTCCCATGGCTCATCTACCATGTATCCATATAGCCATGTGTTTGTGAATACTCAGTTTCCTAATGGGACACAGCTCCCAGGTCACGGTGTGAAGTGCTTGTCTGTCTTCAGGAGTGTTCAGTTGCTTCTCCATTTTATGCTGTCAACCTGCAGGAAGCCCAGTGAATACATTGCAACCATCTTGGAGCTCAGTGCCCTTGTGGCCAAAAGGCAGCAGCAGCTCCTTCTGCGTGTGGACTTCTTGTACCATCTCACCTCTGAAGGACAGCGCTTCCGGAAGGCCTGCCGCGTAGTGCACGACTTCACAGATGCTGTCATCCAGGAGCGGCGTCGCACCCTAACTCATCAGGGAACTGATGACTCCCTAAAGGCCAAGGCCAAGTCCAAAACTTTGGACTTCATTGATGTTCTCCTGATGAGCAAGGTGGGATTCTCATGTCATAGAATGAGTTATATGTGTGTGATAAATAATAGATACAAATTTGTTCAATTGATATATATATATGTATATTTATAAATAAATGCATACATATTTGATCACCTTTTATCCACTTCTTTCCCCTTGCCCAGATTATTTCCTGCATCTAAAAATATCTAAATGTATGTCTCATATTACACAGATACACGCATATCCGTGTTTATAGCAGTACTAATCTCAGTAGCTAAATTACAAAAATAGCATAGAACCCAATGAACTAATACATGGATAAAGAAAATGTGGCATATGTGCACAATGGAACTTTACTAAGTAATAAAGAAGCATAAGTTTGAGTGATTTGTTGGAAAATGGACAGATCTTGTGCAGTAATATGCAATCAAATAAATCACACACAGGAGCCTGTATATCACATGATTTCTCTTCCATGGGAAATTCTAAAGTATAAATAATGAAAGAGCAAAATAAAGGACATATGGTATGAAACAGACATAATGGATCTTTGTGTCAACTATCAGATCAAATCAATTCGCTTGAAACCAGAGATCATCGAGGAAAGGAAGGACAAGCCATCGAAGAAAGGAGGGGAAATTTTCAGCTATGACTCTGGAATGCTGCCACGAGTAGAACTCTAAGTCTGAAAGTGTGAAGGGATTGAGATTTTATTCTGCAAGTCACTATACTAAGATAACGTGCCATAGTTATGTCCGTGTTTATGTCTACACTGATGGGTGTTATACTCTTTGATCTCTGATTTATTACAGCAATAACAACAGTGTAGGACTGTAGCAATGGTGCCCCTCTTAACTCTCCTTCGTTGGGGTGTGCAAAATTTCTACCTGTATCGTAGCTGGGTTTTGATGCCAAGAGAAAGGCCAGCATATTATAAGTTGTGGAGCTGGTATATTTACCTCTTCTACCATCCAGAAAAGGGACAGATAAAAGAGAGAGGCAGAGGGAGGGAGAGTGAGGACATATTTCTGAAATATTGATAAGCTCACTTTGTTGCAAAACAAATTTCTCCAGAGGTGATAAGATTCTCTGGATTTCTCTCCCAAGAATGTGAGTAAAGATTTTTGGCATAATGCAAATTCTCTAATGTGCAAGGTAAATTGCCATCCAATCATTCTGTAAAGCAGATTGCCTTTAAATTTTTCAGAGAAATCTCTCAGTATACAGAAACATGAAAATATCTGTTGAGTACCGATTCCTGCAACCAGAGAAAAGGAACCAGGAATGATATCTGTAGGGTGGGGATGCTGGCAATGGTTATCAAGATAAATCTAGTGGTGTGAGTAGTGTTGGGTTTCTGGATGGAAGAATAATCGTTGTAGGTTGTCTTGGATTAGACCTAGGACACCTCAGACATGCTGATATTCAGGAGGCTTTTACTATTTCTACAGGACAAAGATGGAAAGGAGTTATCAGATGAGGACATACGAGCAGAAGCTGACACTTTCATGTTTGGAGGTGAGGGTACCAATGTGGTATTCTGAATTGTGCATGAGTGTCTCCATCCCAGGAATGTGGCGGGTCGACCATAGATCTCTCCATCCTGTCCCTGCTTCCCAGCCTTCCTTCCTCCCCTGGGTCTCAATGAATGGGCAGTGTCCACACTGTGGTGCTGAAGCAGGCCAGAGACACAAGCTAACTCTTTCTCAGGCCACGACACCACAGCCAGCGCTCTCTCCTGGATCCTGTACAACCTGGCCAGGCATCCAGAATACCAGGAGCGCTGCAGGCAGGAGGCACAGGAGCTCCTGAAGGGCCGTGAACCTGATGAAATTGAATGGTGAGTGCACGTTCTTATGGCCCGTTCCTGAGCCCCCTTTACTGACTTCTCTGGCTGGGGCCACGGGATTATTATTTTGCTGCTTCTGCCATTATCGTCTTGGGAGTATAGGATCTGAGTCCAGGACAGGCCCTGATACTCAGCCTGGCTAACAAATGGGGAGGTTGAAGGTTTGGAGACAGAAGGACATGCACTGCTCAGAAAACAAGTGACAATGTGTGAGGGTGGACCATGCCACTTTGCACATGTTCAGTATGTACATTATACCTTCTTTTCCTTCCTTTCCTGTCAAATATGATTTGCTGACCCTCCCCGCTTCCTGGAGGTTTTTTGTTCTCCTGCACCTGATTCAAACATCCAGTCCAGGGATTCACAAGGGCCGCCTGGTGGTAAAACTTATCTATTTAATATCTAGCACGAGTGTGTCATTCTTCCACCCAGCCTTCATTGAGCAAATACTTCCCCTGCCTTTCCATCTCCAATTCTATGCTCAAATCCTTCTGTGCTACAGAGACCTGGGAAAGATACAGCTCAGGGATCTGCCTTCCAGGAGTCTGCTTTCTTTAGGGTAGGACAGACCCAGATGAGGATACTTTTCTAGTGCTTATGCTTTTCACACCTCAATTGTGTGATGTATCTAGGGATGATAGTACTCTATGGAGTAAAGTTTTCACTGGGAAATGGAAACCCTGTGGCCTGTGTGCCCCCAAACCCCGCTGGATAGCTGTGGGATGTGGTTTCCTTAGGGACGACCTGGCTCAGCTGCCCTTCCTGACCATGTGCATCAAGGAGAGTCTGCGCCTGCACCCTCCAGCCATAGCCATCTCCCGCAGGTGCACACAGGACATTGTGCTCCCAGATGATCAGATCATCCCCAAAGGTGCCACATGCGCAGGGGGCGGGAATATGCTTTCCTCTAGCTGCAGGGCTTTGTCTTGAGAGTCTCTTCTTCCACAGGTGTTACCTGCATCATCAATATTTTTGGGACCCATCACAACCCAACTGTGTGGCCAAACCCTGAGGTGTGGAGTCTGCCCTGTCCCCCACACCCAATCATTATTTATTGCAGAGGCCTAGAGGTGAGGGAGGCGATCTGAGGTGGGAAATCAGCCCCTGCCAACTCTGCATCTGTTCCTATCTGTTGGCTTGTCGTCTCCTCTAGGTCTATGACCCCTTCCGCTTTGACCCGGAGAACAGCAAGGACAGGTCACCTCTGGCTTTTATCCCCTTCTCCGCGGGGCCCAGGTGAGGGCAGTCGTAGTCCGAGCTGGGAGGTGGCTCGGCATGACATAAAGGAATTCACGGATAGTTTTGGAGGTGGAGTTCTGCGTGGGCTTCCAGCTGTTCCTGTGCACGTCACGCGAAAAGTTGTGGAAAACGAGGGATGAGTATGTGCAAGAGGGGTTCACGATGGGCTCACAGCCCATCCACATTCAACACCTCTGATCTGAGTTGGACACTGGAGTTTGGGCCATGCTGGGGTACACACACAGCCCAATTGGGAGCCTGGCACTGTAAGCGCCCCTTGCAGTCCCTGAAGCTGACCAACGTGGGTTATAGTCAAGGTCCCCTCCCCTCCTGCAGGAACTGCATTGGGCAGAACTTCGCCATGGCCGAAATGAAGGTGGCTCTCGTGATGACTCTGCTGCGCTTCCATGTCCTGCCAGATGCCTCAGAGCCACGCAGGAAGCCTGAGATCATCCTGCGCGCTGATGGCGGGCTTTGGCTGCATGTGGAGCCGCTGAGTGCTGGGGCATAAGCATTTCCAAAGGCTGGGACTGGAGTTATGCTGACCACGCCCACCCGCCTTTGCAGACTCTTAAATAAACTGTGATGTCACCTGTGTGTGGGTCTCAGCGAGCACCAGCAGGGGATGTGGGGGAGCCATGGGTGGGTGTGCATGGGGGAGGATGAGGAGGCCTGGAGTCTCTGAACCGAAGACCCTGACTGCCTCTGGCTGAGCACAGGTCCCCGTGTTGACAGCGGGATCCGTGGTGGGAGGTGTTCAAATAGAAGAGCAACCAGGATCAAGAGCAAGCCTGAGACTCTGATTCAGGGAGGCAAAGTAGTTTTAGTTGCAATGCATTTCCACCACCTTGACTTCCATTCTTATCTGGTAATACACTCATCTTTTCTCACTCCATATTATAATGTTTCTGTGACACTAAATTATCATGTTCATTAGCTATAAGTAGCCTTTTGTTGTTGTTGTAGTTTGTGCATGCATGTGTGTGTGAGTGTGTGTGTGTGTGTGTGTGCGTGTATGTGTGTGAGCATGCATGTGCATCTGTTTGTCTTTGCCTGGGTACCATATTTAAAAGAATATAAACAGAATTGCAATGAGACAGTTTTCTCTAAAGAAGTGTCTTTGAAGTCCAGCTACTGGAAGGTAATGATAAATGTAAGTTTAAGGTTTGTGGTACTCTGCCTTCCCACCAATAGTCTGCATTAAGTTCTTTACTGAGTTGCTTGTACCACATAGCTGTGTAGCAGAGAATGTCCTCCAATCAGTTTGTTAGTTGCCCAGGTAATAGTTCCTGTTACAGTTACTGTTACTACTGTCTCCTAAAAACGACTGGTGTCTTGATGCATGACTGGTCACTATGATGCATATTTTAGAATCAATCAAAGACAGCCAAGTAACTCTACTTTCTTGCTTGTGAACCCATAAAAAGCTCCCTCCCTGAGCTTTTTGGACCTGACAA